>KZ808150.1:231366-261371 GCA_000696205.2 Oncopeltus fasciatus | reverse complement strand
AAATTAGTTTTAAAAGAAAAACTTGTTAAGCCACTAAGTTTAGTAGCATTAGTTCTTATGCTAATTTTATTTAAAATCTGAAACAATTAAAGACTGACTACTTTCACTCTCTTAATATAATAAAAAGCAAACCTAACCTAGGGTGACTGTGCTTCTATGTATATACATCGTCGAAATCAAGCTTCAACCTAGACAGAGTATGAATTATTAAGAGCTTCTCTTTACCTCAACCAGAAAGATTTAGTCGAGTTTAATAGAATCTGGCACTTGTTGATTGACTGACTGTTAAGTGATTACTTGTTGGATCATAAAACCATTCAAAGCGATTTTGGAAGTCGAAGCATTAAATGTTTTATTCCTGCCAAGCCATACCTGCGAGATAGTTGAGACAGGTTTGATAAATCTGTTTAAAAAGTACTTTAATCTATGAATAGTGCAGCACGCTGAAAACATATCCTTCAAACTGAGTTGGCTGAGTCAGAATATATAGTCAACAGAAGTGATTAATTCTTACTTATTTGTAAGAATGTGGACATAAATGTGTTTTTGTAGATGTGTAATATATGTAGGCCTGTCCTAAGAGTTCTAAATATTATTTATAAATTAGAAAACAAGAACCACTATAAAATTATTAACTAACCTCATCATTAGCCTCAGACATCTTCCTAACGGCTTTGTTAGTAGATTTAGATAATTTCAGATTGTACAACAAGTAAGCAAAAAAATATACTCGGTCATTCTGAACACTCCGAAAGCTGATAGAGGAAGCACTGCAACACTCTTTACCCTGAGGAATAGAGAAATCTTTATTTATTTAGTTATATATGGTATTGTTTTAAATTTTAAAAAAATGTACTTAAACTAAAAAAAAATTAATTAGTTAAAAACAAAATGACATAAATAACTATTGTGAAATTTTATAAAAGTGATAAAATTCTAATATATGCAGGTATTGATAGCTCTGATAAATCATGCACATTACATTTTTTATTCTGTGTAGAAACTTGCAATTTTACATTCAGCCTAATCACTATCTGGTGTTTACCATTGTTAAATATTTGTATTTTAATTTTAACTTCGTGTGTGGTGATGTCATTCCCACCAACATCCCACCTAAAAGTAATAAAAGTTGAACTTGCAAGTGAAGAGAACAAGTTTTACCAAAAATTTATTAGAGCCATGGAGGAAGTCTAAAATGGTGTTATACATGGGTGAAAAATGCAAAAATTGGAAACATAGATGATTGCCATTAAGCAATTATAGGGGGAAATTGCCTGGGACCCATTAATTATAGAAAATATTTTGTGAATTATTATTTAAATCTCAACCTAATTATGTTCTCTCATAAAGATTGGCAAATGTACCACGATATTGTAGCAAAGTGTCTGTAGCCAGTATTTGTCATGTTGGGGAATGAGTGTTTTCCTGAAAACTAAGAAAACACTGCTAATAAGATCAAAGTTATTGAGTTCCTTAGATGGAACAAAGGTCCTTCAAAAGTTCTACCAGGTACTCCTGTCTACATCAACTCCTTCACCTGGACTTGTTCTTGCTCTCTTCACGAGTCTGCAATCTATACATTCTTTTTCAAGTTTCTGCCTTCTTCCATCTTCTGGGTTCCACTCTTTCTTGTAGTAGTCTTTCCTGCGAGAGCCCAATTCATTTCCACTTTCTTCCATAATATTGGAGAAATTATTTATCTCTGCTTGACTCCTGAAGAAATTAAATGGCTCTGAGAGTTTTCCATACTGTACAGATTAGAGATATCGTAGTATATAGATTGAACCAAACCAGCTATTTCTTCAGGAATTTTTAGACCTATATCACAGCCTATATTTTCCTTTGATATGGGCTCAAATGCCTTTTCGAATCTATAAATAGGAGATAAAGTGTTGCCTAATATTCAATGATTTATTTAAATATTATTTGTAAGATGTTGATTTAGTCAGTGCACCATCTCCAAAAGTGATTTTTTCTCGAATTCTTGCCAATGACCTCTCTCACGTGAAAATGTAAAGGTGTAAATGAAAAGTACATGAAAAATTTCACAGAAAGAGCTATGTCTCTAATTCCTACACTCAGAGAGGTTGCCTTTCTCCTAAGAAAGATCGTAATTAGGAGGTTTTTCTTCCAGTTTTCAGGGAAACACTCATTTCCCCATTACGACAAATATGGGATCCAGTCACCCACAGCATCATGGTACATTTGGCAATCTTTATGAGGGAACATTGGCCTTTCAATAACTAGGTTGAGATTTTAATAATAATTCACAAAACATTTTCTGTAATTAATGGGTCCCAGGCAATTTCCCCCCCATAATTGCTTAAGGGCAATCATTTAGTTTCCAATTTTTGAATTTAAGTCACCCAGGTATACTACCATTTTAACTTCTTAAGTGGCTCTATTGAATTTTTGGTAGAACATTTCCTCTTCATTTACAGGTTCAACTTTTATTACTTTTAGGTGTATTAGTTATTAGCTGATAGTACCATAGCCAGGCTGGAGCTATTACCTTAAAGCCTCTGAGCCAGTCCCTTTTCAGCTGTTCAAGACATGTCACTACTGATCCTAATGATACAGCCTCATTAGCCTACTTAATTATCCAAGGATAACCAGCATTTCATTACAAAAAAAGTGAGGCAGGACATTCCCCATTTACTGCCTCAGGTAAAAACAGTAAAGAATGTTTCTCATTCATTTATTTCCTGCTTATTATTAAAGTAATAGATTAATTTGAAAATAATAAAAAAAATTCTATATTGCTTTTGTGCAATACATGTTTTTACTAATGAATAGAACTGATATTTATTATGAAACAGGCTCAAGAGAATATAAAATCACAGAAATATTTGAAAATACAACTAAGAGGTTTTACGTTTGAGACTCTCTACACAATCAGGAATGCAAAGAGAAACCTAAGTTTTAACCCTTTTTTATGCTTTACTTTCTGCTTGGGAGATAAATATGATCATAAAATTTTAATAAATTAATAATATATTTCAATAATAATAATAATTTTGAGGAATACTAACTAAGGCATCTGTTTACTGCATCATGTTGATGCTACCCATCATTTTCACATTTAATAAAGTTTTCTGATTTTAATTCCAAGTAATTTAAGTAACAAATTTAAAAAGGTGGTTATAGTTTCAGATCTAACGAATTACTTGAAAATTGACAATCATGATTAGGAAATAATTAATACCTGTTTTACTGGACGGACACTAGTTTTTGAATTTTTGGTGATGACATGAGGGTCTTCATCAGACATAAGCTGTTCAAATGTGAAGATATGAAAACGTTCCCTCCCCATGTGGTCACGGCTTTCTCCAACAGGCACTCCAGCTGATGAAAGATGTTTTCCTGAGAATAAATATGTGGATGATAAATTTAATTTATAATTTAAATATTATAATAAAAATAATGAAAGTAGAGTATTTAGATAAGCATACTAGATCTACTTAGAACATTGAACATAAATAATTTAACATAGATTATTGTAATTGCAATTTAAGGCACTGTGGGAGCACTCTTAGAAAAAGTACTTCAAGTTAATGGGACTAACCAGGTCTTGTTACTCTCTGCCGTCTTTTACTGAAATTCAGAATTAATAAGGTGAAGGCATGCAATGGAAGACAAAGGATTTTGAATTACAACTTTTTTTATTTGTGGTTACTAATTCTATAACAATAATACTTCAATAGACATTTTAAAAATAACTTATTCACCTTTAGGCCTTCTTAAACTGCAAGAAAAGTAATGTGTATTGCACTATAATGTTAATAAGCTTACATTTCAGAATAATTTATTGGAATATAAATATTGGGTAACAGTCTAGGTGGACAGTAGTCTTCTAATAGTAATTGAGAGAATTTTTTTTCTAAATGGATAACATCATTGGCCAACAATTAAATCCATTTTACAGCCAATATGAGATATAAAAATAAATAAATAAATAAAGTAGGTATGGGGGTTTCTTGAAATATTATCAAAAACATTCATTAAAGCACTTATTTTTGTAGCTGTGCAATAATAAAAGTGATACCTAAAAATATTTATTTTGTTATTTTATACAAGCTGAATAACAGCACAATTTATGTCAATACTTTGAGCACAAATGAAAAATTTATTAATCTAAAAGAGATTTAGATTTTTGTATTTAAAAACAAAATATAATAATAATTAACTCACCCAATGTATACACTGCATCATTAATATATACTCCATTACTGGAACATGATGTATTGTTTAACCATGCAAATAATTTATCAATAGCACCTTTACTTAGAACAAAACTAGTTTTATCAGAATTATACAACTGTTGCCAGAACATGACTGTGTGTCCGAAATAAAATGGTTTTCTGAAGTCCTTGGTGGCCACAAAGTACCTTAAATTTTCTGGGATTACAAACACATCATCTAGTGTAAATAAGACCCACTCCAAATTCTTACTATTCGTCACTAAATGCTGAAGGGAGTCACATAAATATTGCCATTTATTGGAATACTTAATAACATTAGTTTCAATAAAATTATCCTTTGATTTACTGTAGAAAACCAAAGAATTACACTTACGACCCCAGGTATTGTGGATTAAATAGGCATTTTTCGAATTTTCAACGAAAATTACACAAGTAACATGAACCAAATCAAATAGAAATTTGGATTCTGGCACACTGTTCAAATAACTAGACTCGCTACTGATTTGCTCTGAATTGTTCACTTTACTTGAATACGAGTGATTTTTGAGCCAAGTATCATATCCATTTTTATAATCATCCCTAGCAGGCTTAACTTTCAGTTTCTCATATGGCGGAGTAGTTTTATTTAGAAACAATATAAAGTGAATATACACTCCTATACAAAATCCAACAATAAAAGTCAACACTTTAGAACTTAATAACATATTATAAAATTATTATAGAACGAACAATAACTACAGACTTTCACCATCGCATACTTTAAATAAATAAACAAAGCGGAGTATACACACGGAAGGTAATTCTACTGTACAATAATAAACCAAAGAGCTCGAGCTGACTAAAGAGGTTAGGCGTAATCATAGAAGCATGTTTATAGAATATAAAAAAAGTGACTTCAGATAAATCACATTTCTGTGGGCTTGAAATTTGCATTAAAAAATAACCTAAAAATTGGGACTGTGAATAACATACTTTGTAGTTTACCCCATATTGAATTAAATTATACTTTATAATAGCAAAGAACATGTTTGTCACATTAACATCTTTGGGACATATCTTGCCCTAATTGATATTTGGCAGACGGGAGAAGCTTATTACTACTCGCGTATATAGAATTGGCAGGCAGATGAGTTAGGCTAACGCAACCTAATGTTACTTCGAAAAGTCTGTCACGCAGAGGCAGTGAAAGCAAATCAAATTTCTCATGTTACAATACAATTAAAGATGGACATAAATAAGTAAATAACTAATCCAGTTTAGTTCTGGACTCTGAGGTGTGACCATATACCTCCGTTCGAAATCTTTCCAGACATCATTATCGTCCTGATGATGACTTACATGTTAAGTCGAAACGTCGGCATTAATAAAATAACTACCCAATAATTTTGAAGCATTTTATTTTTCTGGTCCTAGCCAAAACCCTGACTAATTTCTCCAAAGTAAATAACTAAGTGGAACAAAAAGGCGAAAAGAGTAATATAAGTTAACGGAGATGGATTTAGGACATACTTTAGGCTGTTCGAAAGGTAAGAGTGGAGATGTTAAATATTTAAATTTTTTTAAAGGGAAAGAACCCAGCGCCAAAAAAACTGCCCTTAGTAGATTATTATTTTACTTATTTATTTATTTATTTTTAATAGAGGATGTAAATAGCTTCAAAATAAAAGTCCTATTTAGGTTTTGTATTTATATGAGTGTAGTAATGGTATAAATAATTAAATAAAGAAAGTAAATTCGACATTTTATCACGTTTTTGCTTAAATCGGTGGAGAGCGAGGAGCGGAGGGGAAGAAGAAAACTAAAATTTAAAATATCTTCGTTTATATATGAGTATGTGTGTGTGTGTGTGTATGTGTGTATTACATAAAACAGTCTCTGTTTCTCCACTCCGCATCAATTTTGCTGCTTAGTCATCTTCAGTCCAGTAAAATCCGTAGACCCCTTGAGTCCTCACTCATATTCCCCAATTTTTACTATGGTTGTGCAGTTTATTGGTGCCTCACTAGAGAACTAGATGATAGGCTTAAGAGTTTGTTAATCTGTTTCATCAGATTTGTCTTTGATTCTCCGAGGAACGTCCACGTTACAGAGCTGTACTCCGGGTCGGAATGGTTATAACTCTCTTTCCTAAGGCAATATTTCCTTGGTTCTCTCATCAAGTCATATTTCCCACACCTCTCCCTACCTCTATGATCTTTTAACTTTGAAATATTCCTACTAATACTTTTCTGTCACACCCGTTCTTAAAATTCCGATATTTAGCCTCCTCCTTATGAACCTGCAGCTTCGCTCCTTCCTCATCAGATCCTCAAGTCTCTGGAACTCGATCCCTCTATATATTCGTCGCTCCTCCTCAAGTCATTCTTCAAGTTCCAGCTATTACAGCACCTTATCTCTGTACAGTTGGGTATCAGGAACTGCCAAACACTCTCTTGTTCATTTTTATTTTTATTATGATTAATGGTTTTTTTTTTACGTTTTTCTTTATTTTTCTCATGTTTCTCTATGTTTATTACCGAATGGATACCTTCGTTTTATATTTTTAATACTTCTTTCTCCTATTCCCTTACTTGTACACAGGAACCAGCTGAAATTAATGTCTTTGCATAGAGTGTGTGTATCATCCATTGATGATAATCGATTGTATCTATATCTCTGATTAGCATAAAATTTTTGTAATGCATATATAAACCTTCTAATGCCAGTATATGTTGAATCTCGAAAAGTGAAATATTTATCGAATACACAGATTCCATCATCTTCACATGAGCTACGACCATTTCACTAGTTTGGTGAGAATTCCTAAGAAACTCATCAAGATATAAATCAAGTATATCCAATAAACTTTCGCTTAATCAAAATGATTAATACTGTTGATTTTAAAAAGTTTTTTTACTTCCATTTATGACAATCTTTAATTTAAAAAAAAAAATATTATAAGTGTTAGCCTCTGTTTCAACCTTAGGTTCATGGAGGGAGGGTTTATCTACAGGTTGCCACCCCATTCTTAACATCCATGGCTGAGGACAAGCTTTTACTATCGATATAAGCTTGCTATAGGTAGAATTTGAACCCGCAGAGCCAGGAGAGACTCAACGGAACCCATGAACTTACCTAGCACCCCAAACACCTTACGTAAACGAAAGAAATCTTTTCTAGCTTACTCAACTCCTCCGAGACTGTCATTTTTTTTGTTTCTTTTTTCATGCTCAGTGTTATGCCCCTTGCGCCAGCAAATTTTTTTCAAATGGAAGACAAGAAAAACCTCCCTTAATGGTAAAAATCCCTATCAACGTAATCGTCCAAGAGTAGATTATAGGTATCTATCCTATAATTGAATATCGGGTCTATACCTCTCATTTTCCATTACTCAAAATAGTATATCTCAGTGACAACATATACTGATTTGAAAAACAACAATTAAATATTTGATATCCTGGAGCTGGATGGTAACATTTTAGCAAGTTATGACGTCACATCGAGTCTTTGATGTTTACCTGATTTATTGACTATTCTTTCCTTCGCTTTCTGGAACCCCAGAGTTTTCGGTCCCCACCCGAAAATTGCCTTCCAAAAAAAAAAAAAAAAAAGAAAATGGATGGGCCGGGCGGGGAGGAGACGGAAAGCAAGCAACCATGTATCCAGACATACACAGAAGATTAAATAAGCCATAGTCTTCATAGTAGGCGTAGAATGTAGGTCTAGTTTTTTTTTTTCAGTTTTTCCAATCTATACAATTAATTTTATATAAATACTTAAGAACCATTTATAGTCGTTTTTCCGGTGAGCTCTGAAGCCATAAGCATTTCTTCAAGAGAGAAATCTCCACCAGATTGCAATTGGAGCTAAACTAGAAATCTCTTTCTACTTGAGTATTGATATATCTTTGGAGGCATCACTGGGTTCACTTTTCTACGCCAATCAGCGTCCTTTTAAACATCTTACATACCTTATGTCTTAGGGAATCGGTGCGGATTGCAATATGAAATGATAAATAAATAAATAAAACTTGCAAAAAAAAACCCCTTTTATATTTTTCCTTTCTGGGCTAACTAAAGGATATTTAGCCACCCTCTTCTCACTGAAACTATTTGAATTGACTTACTTAGGGGTGAGATCTAAGTCCCTTATCTTTCCCTGGTCAGAGTGAAGGGAAACTCGCATGAAACCCTGCACCCAGGTCTCCGCCTTCGCGGGCCTCGCAAGCTCCACTGTCACCCTGTAATGCCTTCCTGAAACAGATCGATAGAAACAATTAACTAATTCATAAATAAATAAAATTATACAAATAATCAAATTTATTGGGAGTAACAGTTACATATAATTTAATTTAACTTTAAAAAATCTGATAATACAAATTATCTCTAATATTATATTAGAGATCATATTTTTATAAATATCTGGAGTGTTCGTCTTTTAAATTTTCGATAATATATGATAAAGAAGTATTATGGAAGGTTACAATTTTGTTTCATAAACAACTATAGTTTAGAAACATTACTATATATTGTATTATTATCATTATAATATTATATCTTTGCTGTCTATATTCTTTCTTACTTTTGAAAACGTCTGAATAATTTTGACGACTGTAGATATTCGAAGGACATATATGTATCGATAATTCAAATAATAATTGATTCGATGTTATAAGAGTTTAGTTCAAAAACCCTAACATTTTGGAGCAGTGTACGCCTGCTTATTCTTCAATGCGTTTCTCGTAAAAAGTTTCATAAATAAAATTTTTATTTTACACCTGTTATGTTTTTGAAACTTTTTCGTATCACTAAAGTGGTTAGGCACTCAATTATTAGGCAATTCAATTGATGATGTTTAATCAGTGTAATGATGTCGAAAATTAAAAAAAAAAAAAAAATAGTATATTCGAAAACTTTTAACACAAAATTTCATGATACATTTTACAAATTTTTTTTTTAACACTGTTGAATCGAGGGTGTTACATGCTGTTAAGGGAAACTTAATGCTAAATTTAAATTTGAAAGAAACATTTTCCAGAAGATACCCCACTTCTACATCCCAATATCTTATTTTCCCTTGATATTCCAATTATATGGTAATGTAAAAATAGTAATGCTGAAATAACAAGAAGGAAGTATATTAACATGGAAATAATAGGGAAATAAGTATGGTACAACTGAAATAATATAAATGGAAGTATAATGATGCATGAAAATTTAAACATGAGAAAACTATTCTACTTGTTCAGAAATGTTAAAGAATTGCATCTAGAGGGTTTCAGCGCGATGCCGCTACAAATCTATTAATAATTAAGCAACAAATTATGTGTGTGCATATTTATAGTGTATATATACATATATACATTTATAGACACACACATATGTGTGTGTGGGTGTATTTAAATGTGTCCATCAAAGATCAATATATGTGTCTCCTCCTTCATGGCTGTATCCCAATTGATACCCCACATAAATGGCATTAATGACCCAAATGGTTGACATACTACAAAAAAAAAAAATTTTTTTTCCCTAAATTCCTTAAAAATTATTTATTTTTCCTAATGAAATTTTATTTTAAATGTAATTTGAAAAAAAAAAAAAAAAAAAAAAAAAAAAAAAAAAAGAAGCATTTTTCTACCTAGAAAATATCCTCTTTCAATTTTACGTACTTTGATTAGTCACAAGGTGGGTTTTAAAGTTCCATAACTGTCGCTGTAAAGTTAAAAAAGGAAGGAGCTAACTTTAAACCCTTGACTGATGTCACAATTCTCTCCTTACACCCCAAGAGTAACATTATAAGACTCTGTCCCCAAGCAGGTAATGAGAGGCCCTCAATAGCTGCTTTATGTAGGGAAATCTAGCAAAATAAGGGCTCTTCGTGGTCTTTTTAAGGGATTTTACAAGCCCTTGGTCTTCAATAGCCATTCACATGAGGTATTTCCTTTCATAAACGCACTTACTAAAAAATATAATAAAGAATGGCCTTATCAAATTTCAAGGGAATGGAGAGAAAGAGCGGATCGTTAAGTCATAAAAGTGCTTTAAACATGGGTTTCTCTTTTTTGTTGAGAAAATTGACTTTTTATATTAAAAATAATTTTCTTGTAATTATAGTTGGATCATTTATTTTTACTAACTTTACATCATATAAATTTTTAACTTTGGTTAGAAATATAACCTTGGTTAGCCAATAGTAAATGATCTAAGAGGATATTACATGTATAAAAGTAAGTCAATTTTATCTCAAAAGAATCAACGAAGTTACAAGTTATTTTCAGTAATATTCCATTATTTTGGCATACATTTATTTACTATCTTATGTTAATAGATGATAGATTCCCGCTCTGTCCGCGGCAGTGTTAATATCGTGCTCCTGAGGATTTCTCTTTTTATATGTGAAAAAGTACTCAGTTTGCGTTGAAATTTTACATATATGAGGAGGTGGAGACAGTGATCACGTACGTGAATTTCAAATTGTTTTTCTTCAGCAGTTATCGCTGTAGGAGTNTCCTTCATGGCTGTATCCCAATTGATACCCCACATAAATGGCATTAATGACCCAAATGGTTGACATACTACAAAAAAAAAAAATTTTTTTTCCCTAAATTCCTTAAAAATTATTTATTTTTCCTAATGAAATTTTATTTTAAATGTAATTTGAAAGACTAAGTTAATTACAGAGACAAATCAGATAAGCTGAAATGTAAAGTGAATCTCTCTCTCCCTCCCACTGTTTATATCTGAGAGAAAGAGTATGTGAGTATGCGTGTCTACATACCAATTACAACAATTATTAATTTTCCTCAATGATATTTTGCATAGAGCTGCTGAGTGTAAAAAGATAGGGGAAATTCGTTATTGATCAAATTGTGGAGTGGAAGATTACCTGTAATGTCAAATGCACATATTTAGCGGGCCAATGTTCAAGAGTGATAGAGATAAAAACGAAATAATTAATAATAAAACATATATTTTATAAGCATGGGGGATTACAAGAAATGGAAAATTAAAAGAAAAATATTCATCAATTGCAACTAAAGAATTCACTTAGTTTACACAGCTCCTGAGAGTGGGACTTGTTATTACAGAGAATTTAATTGTTAAAAAAAAATATTATATTAAAATTTCAAAATTTACATACCGCTGAAATATCGAATTTGTGTCTTTACCTTCATTACGTATCTGTGATTTGCTCTGTATTTAACTTTCTTAAATATGTTCTTTAATAGTCGATTTTCATCGAAATATTACAGAGCAAAAATGTTGCAAGTTGTCATTTTGAACCACTTATATTCATTTTTTTTTTCATGAAAAAGACAAATCATAATAATACTAATGATAAAAAATTATATAAAAGATTTTTCAATTTGTTATCATTTTATGCTCTTCTATTTTCCACCCAATTTTTAGATACGAACAAACTCTGCACAAGGACACACACATAGAATTTTAAATCAACCACATTTTGTCATCCTTACTAAGGTTTATTGAAGACCTTGACTAGTATATATATGTATATATACATGTAATCAAATTTATTAAAATATAAATTATAATTTATTATTGATTATAATAACTCGATTAATAATTATAATTAAATTAATTCAGTATGAATCTTTATACTCACATTGAACTATTTTCTTATTGTTTTAAATCATTTTGTTTTTTACTATGGAGGAGAACATGAATATAAAATAGCTTACTGCAGTAAGGAGGTTCCTTCCCTGTTTGAACGAAGAATTTAGAGCCAGGAGGTAGAAGTCCTTTCGTTGAGTGCAATCCCATCAAGGCGCAGTTCGTGCCGTTCGGGCCACAGCTGAAGCATTTACCCTGGGAATTATGATAATTTTATTATTAAGAAGGAAAAAAAAAATTCTTTAAAATTGTATTTTCCCAAGTTATTTGGTTTTGTTGATACGTATTTTTCGGCCGCTTAATAATTTGTGTATCTTCACTATTACATTGTTCAAGTTTGATTCAATGTCTATGATATCTCCTACATCCTCATATGATGGTATATAAATGGCATAAAATGACTTAATTTCTGACTAAATCAAAAAGAAGAGTGTTAAAAAAATTCATAAAATACCTATTTCACTCTAAGACTATTACCACTTTTAAACAAGCTTTTTTTTTTATTTTATCCTGAATAATAACAATTATGAATGAACTTTTACAATTATTAGGTTACTTGAATGGATTAGGCTGACGTAAGCAAGAATTTGAAAAAGGATGAAATGTTTAATTAATTTTTAATTCATATTAATATCAAATTAGAGCAGATTGTTCAATAATTTAGATAAATAGTATGTAGAAGGTTTTAATGAATCATTTTTTTTAGAAATATAGTTTCTTGAATTTCTTTCATGTTTGTTATACTAATGTTATCTTATACAAATATTTCAAATGATAAGCTAAAACAGGGTAACATACTTCAAAGATGTTTCAAGGAAATGTTGTCTTATATTTGTGATAGTAATATAAAAATTAGTGCGAAACACCATAAATAATTAAAATTTAAAAGAGCTCTCTTTTTTTTTAAACTATGATATCCAAATAATAAAGTATAACAAAATAAAAAATAACAAACATAGACTAAAGGAAGTAAAATTAAATTTTTTTCTGGATATATTAAATTTCTCTAAATGGCCTAGCCTTTTCATTAGTTTTCTTCTTTTTTTTTTGCGATAAAATCTTATGTAAATAATCTATATTCAAAGGTTATTTCCACCACCAATGAATATAGAACTGTCATACCTTCCATTGTCCGTCTTCATTGGTTTCTGCAAACCATCTGTTGGCCAAAAGATGGTTTGCAGAAACCAATGAAGACGGACAATGGAAGGTATGACAGTTCTATATTCATTGGTGGTGGAAATAACCTTTTATATTTAAAATTAGGTAACATTACTTGTTAGTAGTTTATGTCATGTTACTTCTGCTCTTGCTTTGTAATAAGAAATTAGGTAGTCTAGAAAAGATGCATTACAAGACGCACTGTTCTAAAATACGATTGCTAAATTGTCAATTCAAGTTCTTCAAAAAATTGTCCTGAATGGAATAAAATAATCCTCAATAAATTATATGTAATTCTTAATGATTAGTATAAATCTATTATTTACATTAATTTGACTACGGTATTGAGTTCGCCAGTAACTTTAATGGATAAATCAAAGCAGTAAAGTCAGCTTAGGAGATATTAGGCTGGGGAAATAATCCCATTAATGTCCAACTGACAGATTCCCAGTCCGGAGTATCTGCATTATCGGAACTGTCTGATTACCAAAGCTCAGAACTTCTTTGAAATCTTTGCTCTAATGCAATGGTGCCCCTTTTATTGCTCTCTTATGGGGAAATAAGACAGCAATGAACAGACAGCAGACAGACTGGCTAATGAAGGATCAGCAAAGGAACAGTCAGAGCCACCAGTCGGCTTCCGTACTGCGAGAAACCTTTCAAAGTCCTTATTTGTAAATGCAGTTAAGCCGGAGTGGGGGAAGAAGGTAGGTGGCAATCACCCCTTGAAGCTGAAATCCCGCAGAACATATCTAGAGTTGTAGCGTAGAGTTTAATTCCGAATGAGATAGACTGGACATGACATCTACACAACCTTCTCCAGCGAATAGGAATAGCGGAGTACACAACCTCCACACAAGGGAATATGACTGTTATCTAAATGGCCCTGGACAAAGATACATCGGCAGCTGGAAGAAAGAGAAGATTTGCATTGTACTAATGGCATCTAATGGCTGAGAATACCAGTGACAATGCTGATGCGCGATAAAAATAATGAAATATAATATATATTACTGACTGCTAATTACANCTTAAAGGTTATTTCCACCACCAATGAATATAGAACTGTCATACCTTCCATTGTCCGTCTTCATTGGTTTCTGCAAACCATCTGTTGGCCAAAAGATGGTTTGCAGAAACCAATGAAGACGGACAATGGAAGGAATGACAATAAAATCTTATATTTACTTCTGTTTTTACATAATCTTACAAGTAAAAGGGAGTGCGTTAAGGAGACCTGAGAAAACGGCGAGGACATTACCTGAAGGAAGTGCTGGTAGGAAGGACATTACCTGAAGGAAGTGCTGGTAGGAAGGACATTACCTGAAGAAAGTGCTGTAGGAAGGACATTACCTGAAGAAAGTGCTGGTAGGAAGGACATCGGTGGGCGAGGTAGGGACAGGGGCTGTTGATGCTCTCTATGAAGAACTTGACGGCCCTGACGTGGGAGCAAGCGAGGAGGACCCTGGAAGCCTCTTCTATGCCCTCCTTGATGACGGTCAGCGGCAGGGGGTTCTCCGAGATGTCGCAACCCGGCTGCTCCTTCCCGTTGTTCGGGTAGAAGTCCAGGTGACCGCAGGGCTCCACCATACCGTAACCTGAAATTAACTCATGGTAGTGACTGCAAGTACCTCGAGACAAATGGATACTGAATTATATTGCTCTACTTCTTAAGATGACCTACCGAAGAAATGTCTCGTGTTATTAAAAGATAAATTAAGATATTTAACATTGTCATACCTTCTATTATCCGTCTTCATTGGTTTCTGCAAACCATCTGTTGTCGAGCGCATTCGGACATTGCCCATCTTCTGGCCGAATACATGCGTTCACTGTCACTGTCTGTATTCAACTGCCTGAAGATGGACAATGTCCGAAAGCGCTCGCCAACAGAAGATGGTTTGCAGAAACCAATGAAGACGGACAATGGAAGGTATGAAGGTTCTATATTCATTGGTGGTGGAAATAACCTTTTAGATTATTTATAAACTGAAATGTTTGCTAAGAGGGTAGAGTTTAGCAGGAGTAGAGAAGAGGAGAATTTACAAAGGTTTCTTATTTGAGAGCTAGAATTCTCTGTGTGTGAAGAATCCATGATGTCTGGAGGTTTAGTGTTCTCAGTGAGTTCTTCTTTTCTCTTCAAAATAATGCAGAAAGTATGTCGCTGAAGTTATTCCCATAAATAATACACTTTCATTGGTCTTCCCAAAGGAAAATTTAATACTAATTTATGTCGACTCTGCTTTATCACTTCTAGTTTTTAAAAACCCATTCTCAAATAGTGTATGCTTCATGACATTTACTACTTTACAAGATACTTAAAAATAAGTGAAATTTGAAATAAACAAAAAAGAACCTTTTTATGGTTGCTTTTTCAGGTGAAAAAAAAAAGAGCATTAAGAAACAAGAGGAAGTATCACGTCCAGTTTCTCCTCCTTGCCCATACAGGTAGGCCAAGAAACTTTAAAAACAAACCAGCTTGTTCTGTGTAAATTATGAGTTGTTAATGAATTTAAAAACCTCTTTATTTGTATTATGATACTTCATAATTATCAACAAGTAATGCATTACCTTTCTTCCAAGATTAAGAACTAAGATAATTTTTAGTGCAAGGGAACAGAATAAAAAATCTAACTGTCCCAGCCAGGACTCGAACCTGAATCCCCTGCTATCCGGGCCGGTGCATTTACCACTTATGCTACCAGGGCAAGTCTGATGAGTTATTAAATTCCCCGCACTAGTATCGAAAGTCCAACCTCCGAGGCTGACGAATATATCGCTCATGCTCGGAGGAGCTGACATTGTCAAGCTGTTTAAATGACTCTTCTTAATTTAATTTTAATTTTAATTTTATANAAATATTTCAGGATTGGGTAAAATTATTATCAATGTTAATTTAGTTGTGGTTAATTATCCCATGTAAATTTTAAACAATTAATGCGAGGGAATAGAATAATAAAACCTTTCTTTCCCAGCCAGCACTCGAACCTGGATATATATGGAGATAATATATGAATATATGGATTTTTAAAAATATTCTTTATGTGTTATTTGACTAATTATATTAAAGAAATGTGCACTTAAAATTAACGAAATTAATGATTTTTATAATATTTTGAATTCCAAATGGCTTAAAGTATTAGATAAATAATATTTTCTTTAGTTGAACTTGACTGAATAAATAAATATGGTGTAAATACTTGGAAAATATTTTTCTTCAGGGCATTACAAACATTGTTAAAGAATACAAACTTTTTCTTTTTTTTTTTATTGTTAATTGTTCAATTTCTAAAATCTTTCAGTACTTTCTATAGAAATGTTTCAAGGACAATAGCTTTTCTCTTCAAGGTTTACAATCAATCCATAAATAAGGAGAATCGCAAGTAAAGGACTGTGTAATTCATAACTAATGACAATTTTTATTTATGTATTGACTGTTAGGACTGCAGACTGACATACGTTTCTTTTTCTGCATAACTGTCTAATGGGGTAAAACAAGCATAAAATTGTGGTTGTGTAATTTAAGCAAATTTCCCATGTCCCATTAAAGATGGATATAAATAAGAGTTAATGGGGAAATTTAATTTACAACCGGAGAAAACGATAAACGTAATATATATATATATATATATATATATAGGAGAAACTTTCTTCTAGACTGGCCTAGGCTTCTTTTTTAATTTTTTAAAAGATGTTTTAAACCTAAATAACAAAGATTATAAATTTTGGTCTCCTTCTAAACCAATATTTCTCTCATCCCTAAATAAGTTATTTCAACTGTTTGTAATGAATAGACTAAATACCGAATTTGGTTTCTACATATATTTCAAAAAATTATAAGGCTTTTTGTCAAAACATGCTATAAAGTATAAATTTTATAAAATTACATTTTATACTTATTTTGTTTTAGGTATTATTTGGCAACGCTAAAAATATCGAAGATATAAAGATTTTTAAATTTGTTCTATCTCTAAACATCTCCTCCTCGGCCGAATATAGCTCCTAACGAACTCATATAACGTTAAGCAAAAAGAAGCTTAATTACAAAATTTGGTTTCATTATTTCAAAGCTTACTAACACAAGAACGCCAACAGAAATATACATTCATACAACCATTTATACTCAAATACACACACACACACACACACACATAATTTTTAACGGACCATGTTTATAACGTCTCCAATGTAGGGTCGGTGGTGTGGGGTTACAATTTTTCTAATGGTACCAACGTGAATAGTTTCTAAAATACTTTTGCCAATCACTTGGCTTAGTATTTTGCCTGGGATTGTCAGAACGCTTACAGCGATGTAATACTTGGAATAATGATTATTTCCAGAAAGGTGGCAAAAGGACATATATCAGAGTTTGTACTTATATAAATAGGTTTGCATTAAAAATTTCCAGAAATTAATTTTTCTACAAATCTATTTATAGTCTACTATATTTACCATTATCTATTGTAATATTCTATTATTACATAGCATTAATAAATTATACTGATAATGGCAAATATTAACAAAGAAATATTAAGTATTTATTATTAATAGCGATTAAAAAATCACTTCCCATAAATAAAGTGGCTCTCGTCAGCACTGTAAAGACTAAAGCACCTAAATTTATTTAAAAAATAATAGAAACACAAAAAATATATTTTATTATTCTTTCATCAATGTTATTTAAAACAATTACCTGAATCCGAACCTTCGCTGAAAATTAAAATGGACAATTGATTTATATATATATATGTATTTATATTGAAAATATCAGTTTACAGTATAAATTGTATTAATAATTACAATTTAAACTTTAAACTGATAATTTAATAATAATGGTAGAATTGTAGTTCATTAGAAAATTATTTCTAAAGGGAAGGGATACTAATGTGAACAGGTTACCCATTTCCTGAATGAAACTCACTAAAAAGAGTAGGAAGATGGTTACCCAGTAGGAAAATGGAGGTGCCATCTGTGTGTATGACGTCAACCAGTCCAGCATCTGAAGGGTCGAGACGTACCTCGCTGGGCATCCCCTGGAAATAGGGCTCTGCAGGATCCAACCCCGTGATTCGCCCCAGCCCTGAAACAGCGACACCATCTCACAGCTTAATGGAGGAGTAAGATATGTATCAATACAGAACAGTAATAGAACTAAATATGGCGCAGCGAATTCATAACCTTCCAAGGAATCTGTTTACATCACCGAAGCTGAAATGGTGACACAGGACTTTGTAATTGTTCGATTTCAATGAAAAATAGAAACAAATTTCAAAATGATTGCATCCAGCTTCATTTATCAAAGAGTCATAAATTTTTGCTTAAGGTCTATTCGATTTAATTACTCCCACAAAGTATAAATTTAATGGAAAATATAGCTAATGAAATTCTTTTATTTTATTATAAATCATAATATAGTTATGTCAGAAGAGCAATAATTGAAGATTAGGAATATTTATCTCACCTTTGACATATTGTCCTGCATATCCTGCTGTATGTGCTCCGAGACTGTGCCCGATAAGGTGGACATCCGAAGGTTTCAGTTGATACTTTTCCTGCAGAAAGTAAAAAATACAACTTACTAAGACAGTTTAAAAATATAAATTATATTGTCTAATAATTATAATATTATAAATAGTAGAATAACTCGAGAAGGTGCATTCAATTGCCCTGTTCCAAGAAATAACCAAAATACCGGATGATGTGATTAAATACTGGCTAGTTATCATTCTACGGAGTAATCACAACAAAATTTTCTCATTGGTTGATATACTTAGGAGAAGAGGAGATATCATGCAATCAAATTGCTTGCGATTTCATTTGCCGTCTCTCTGCTTGAAATAGTACTGTTTTCCCACCGTATTAGAAAGCACATTGCTCTTGATTTTATTTTTACTGTATGAAAAATGTTACCCAATCAGAGTTAAGGTTCTCAAGAATAACCCAGGAATCTATTGGGCCATTACATGCAGAAATGAATTATGTATCTAGTTTCTAGAAATGAAAGAATGTATCAATTTTTAGTGTAAGGGAATAGAATACAAAATCTAACTTTCCCAGCCAGCACTCGAACCTGGATCTCCTACTAACCGGAAAGCAGGAGATCGAGGTTCGAGTCTTGGCTGGGACAGTTAGATTTTTATTCTGTTCCGCTGCACTTAAAATTGTTAAAATTTACGTTGGATTAAATACCACAAGAGAATAATATTTATGGAAGAATGTATCTAGTCTGAAAGTATAAGGAATTATTTTCCCATACTTCTTCACTTTTATTTTCATTTTTATGATTTACATTTACTTAAAATTGTAATTATATATTTAGTTATCTATATTTTCCAGTTGTATGTTTTAAAGTAAAAGTACAGTGGAGCTTAGCATGAAAACATTCTTGGAGTTACTTACTTTTCTTAGTTGAAGGAGTTCCTGCCTTCATTAACTCCCCTATCTCTACCGAAATAGCAAGTGTATTGTAGGCATACTGCCATTTTATTAATACAATATTTAATAATTTGATTTCCTTAAATTATTCACTGATATTTAATATTTTTATGTCAAATGAACATCTTTTTTCTATTTTTTTTTTTTTTGTAACAAGCCAGATAGTAAGTAAAGACTTCTCAAATATAGCGATATACATGTTCTTCACCAACTTAAGATAGTCACGTAGGCTTCGACGGTCGTCAGATGTATTTACCGTTTCTTCCTCCGGGTTGGACCGTGTCAAATTGTTGTTATTTGCCGAGCTTTCGCACATAATTTTAAAAATCTCTATTTTACTACTCTCATTCTCTTTTCAGCCCTGAAGAAGCCATCACATGATGTGCAAAAGCTCGGCAACTATCAACAACTCGACACTGTACAACCCGGAAGAAGAAACGGTAAATACAAACTTAAGATAGGTTTCAACTTCACAGCCTCTGCGGCCAGACATTCAATAACCTCCAATCAGAGATAGGATTAGGCAAGTCCAAGCCAAGGAAGGAGATCGGCCGGCACTCTCATGTGCGCGCTCTTACCTTGAGTGTGTTGATGAAGTAGGCTAGCTCGAGACCGACAAGGCGGGTGTTGGCTGTCGCCTGCGTGTACAGAGGCAAGGAACCGCCAGCCCAGTCCACGACCACCACATTCCAGTCTGCGTGCTTCAGTAGCTCCAATCGCATCTCCTGCACCACAGTATGGTTTGATAAAAGACTGTTATATCTTTATGTGGTATTTTTAATTTCTTAATAATTCTAATCAAGTTCTATTTAAGATTTCTTGTATGTGCACAAAACGAGAAAAAAATTGAATTAATCCTAATGTTTTAAATTTTTTTAAAAATTTATTCTTTCAAAAATTAACAATAATCTTTTATATTGTGTTCCAAATCCACGGATTCTTTATTTGGAAAATAATTTATAAATATTTTAATAAATAATTATAATTTTAATAACAGCATTTCTTCTTTAACCTACCTTTACCCAGGAGCTGAGTGGAGTGTCAATGAAACCATGTATTATAAACTTGGTAGGTTTCTGTGCGTCGAAATGTGACTTTTCAATACTTTGTTCGTCTGTCGCTCTGAGGATTTGACCCTGAAACATAAAGAAATTATAAATATTGAAAAAGAAAATATTAACAAGCAAACAATCTCATTGATCAAGGATCAAAAGTTCACAGGGTCAACAACATCTAGATTTTCTTCAGACTTCTTTTAGTATCTATATAAAACGATGTAGTGATACTACTGATAATGGGGGGGGGGAGGGGGGTTAAGGGAAGCGATTTCTAATTTTAAAATAAAATGGATAAGAAAATTTTCGGATTTATCATAACAAAATGGGTTAAGTGGGTTTGGAGTGAATTTTTTGAATCAGTCTTTAGGTGGTTACAAAAATTAATTAAAAAAATACTAAATAATAATCATAATGATAGAACTTTTGTATTGATTATATTTCTATTTATTGCAATAAAGATTTTAGAAATTGTCAACGGAGAAATCTAGCTAGGACAAATTCAAATTCTGTAGTTGGGCATTTTATTACAAAATTTTGAGTGGATTGGTTTTTCGTTGAAATCATTTGAAGTAAAGAAAGAGTTCAGAGGTAATCCGAGAATTAGAATATTGATTTAATTTATACGTTGTTTTAAGTTAAGAAAAAAGTTTAGATAAGAGATATAATTTTTAAAATTTATTTTTTAATACTTTATGCTATTTATAATATAATTCCTTTTACATTAATTGATCTCCTAAGATATAATGCACCACTTGTCAGTTATTAACAGCAAGCCATACACGTAAGTACCATCAAATTGCTTTTGAAGGTACAGAGTAGGATTGTATTAAAGTCAGTTACTAATAACGTTACAAACACAATCACTAACTCATTAGAACTCTCATAGTGGATGAAGTAGCATAGCTTTTCTAAATATGAAAATGAATTAGTGAATAATTATTGTATATTTATTTAAACAATCATTTCCTATTTTGTTCTACCATTATTTTAAAATTATTTCATTTTTTTTTTTTTTTTACACGTTCGCTTCTTTGTTGAGTTTTTCGTATTTTTTGTTTAATTATAGGCAGTTTGTTTCCATTAACTCCCTTTTCGTTCATCCAATAGAATTGGACCGCTGGGGTAAGTAATTTGTAAGTAGGATAAAAATTATTTTTAAAAAACACCTTGTAATGTCTAGAAAAAATAAATATAAAAATCTGAGATCCAATGCTATTTAAAAAATACTAATTTAATAACATTAACAATACAAATAAACATTATTTGTTTAACTACCCTAAATATTTTATGTATATTTTAAAAATAATAATTAAAATTTAAAAAAAGTATTATTCTAAATAAATTCGTAAAATACAAGCATTTAATTAATACTTGTTAAAAATATAAGCTATTATTTTTTTATTCTTGATTTATATAGAAGGAGAGGTAAAGAGTTGGAGATAGAGAAGAAAATTGTCGAATTTCGGCGACTTAGATACTAAAATGCAACGCATAATTGTACATCAGGTTTAGTTTTAAACACACAGACTACTTCTTCAGCTATATTTTTCATCTTGGAACCATTTGATAATAATAATTAATAATTTATAGCCTTTTAGAAGGAATAAACTCACAAATTTGAGCCAGTGGATATGTATATGCATATGTATTCTAGTAGAAAGATAAATCTTTTCAAGAGATTCTGAAAGATCCAGTCTAAAATAAATAAAATAATAAATAAAGTGTAGTATTTTAATAATTCAAATATAAGGAAGAAGTATCTTAAAAATATAGCTGATATCAGAAATCGCAGAATAAATATATTCTCTTTAAACATTTAAACATACTTTACATGAACTCCAGCCTACTGAGGGATACGTAGAAAAAAAAACTAAAATATTTCCTAAAATTATAAGTAATCATTTCATTCTTTTCTTACAGTTAATTTTCACTTCTGAAAGAAATCAATTTGAATAAATTTTATACAAGAAATGCAGAGGAGTAAGCATTTTAAAAAATCTTGCTACTTCAGCCAGGACTCGAACTCGGGTCTCCTGCATTCCAAGTAAGTATGCATGTCACTACTCCACTGAGACTAGCTTATCTAGATTTTTTTATTCTAACTCCCTTGCATTTCTCGTATTAAATTTTACGTGGGATTAAATACCACAATTAAAACAATTATTTAAAAAAAATTGAATAAATTGCAATCAAAGAGAATAGAGTTAATTTTCTCTCAGACTCATCAGCGATTTAGTTGCACACTGAGAGTTAATCTCTGAGCCACTATCATTCATAATATAATCTTGATCTGTTTTGTCTAAATTGTGTTCCCACTGAAACACATAATCCTTCATATTTTTCTTTTTCCACTTAAAATAAAAATTGAAAAGAAGGAACTGCACTGAAACTTGGTATGACACATCGAACATAGTTCTTGACTTGTGCATTTTTCTTATCAGTTGGCCTTCAGACCAGTCATCTCTGTATTATGTCATATCACTCCGGAAAAATTTATATTTATATTACATGAATGTTTAATACTTAATTTTAAACTCCTGTATACTATATTGGTTTTCATAATTATTATCTTTTCTTTACCACTTTATATTAAAAGGTGGAACCTAAAAACTATAAAAGATAATTTTAAAACATCATTACGTTCTGTTAATAAAACATCATGGAATTTGATGACATAGTATAAATAAAGAAATAAACAAATAAATAATATAATTCCAGGGGGAAGAAGCCCATTGACCCTTTTCCCCATGAATTTATGCTTCAAGAGGCCATATTCGTTATAGTCGTTAAGGAGGATTGTATGGATTGGAGTCCCATAACAAGGATTGGGTCCAGTTTAGGGTGAAAAGGGAGCTTGCTATGAAAGAGATAAGGTCTTGAACATTGTATTTATTATAATCGTGATGGAGGGTGGAGTTGGACTCATAATATGGAGCAAGAAAATATTAACTTTTTGAACTGAAAATTTCAGTTTTCACCAAAAATGTTCATAAACTTTGACCAGTATAAGGAAGATATTAACGATTATTTAATTTAACATAAATTTACACAGGAATTAAACCTCCCCTACCCGTCGAATTCTCTTAAATAATTCAACCATCTCATGGGACCTGCCCCATTGTCTAAACTAAATTACTAAGTATTTCCTTAAAGATATTCATAACATTATGAAATATAAATGGAAAATTACTTGTTACGTCCTTGATTTTCTTAACAGAGATATAAACTAATATTATTAATATAATTTCTCAAGATAATTTTTTATTTCTTTTTAGTCTTAACATAATTAGTTATTTATAAATTAAAATATATTTCGTATTTAATTATCCTGTTGTAAGCCTTGTATCATGAAGGAGTGAGTGCTGTATATGCTGCTCCTCAGATATACAAGTTTGTTATGTTGAGTGTATTTTGTACTGCTTCATGGACCTCTTGCATTGCAGGTATGTCCACCCATGTGAGCTAGTTAACTAATGAACAGTTAAACTAATTAAAGTCTCTAAACCTGACAGATAATCATGAGGTCTTTGTAACGAAAATAGTTCAGTGAGTCCCATCATAATATAGATCCATTATATATATATANGTGTGTGTGTGTGTGTGTGTGTGTGTGTGTGTGTGTGTGTGTGTGTGTGTGTGTGTGTGTGTGTGTGTGTGTGTGTGTGTGTGTGTGTGTGTGTGTGTGTGTGTGTGTGTGTGTGTGTGTGTGTGTGTGTGTGTGTGTGTGTGTGTGTGTGTGTGTGTGTGTGTGTGTGTGTGTGTGTGTGTGTGTGTGTGTGTGTGTGTGTGTGTGTGTGATAGAACAGCTGTCTGAAAGTTACATTTCCAAGGGCACTTGGGAATTCCCGTTGTAGGTGTTTGTTATCTTTCACATTGCTAGCGTACTCAACCCTGATGCTAGTTCTCTTACGCCAAGAACTCCAAGCTTGTCTTAAATAATTTTGAATGACTTCTCAAACACACATCTGATTTTGCGGTTTACAGGTTTTAATATTTTTTTTAAATTATTTATTGTAAGACAAATCAAATAAATTAGTTATAACGTTTTTTTTTCTTTTAAGATTTTAAAAGGCCTATGATAAAGCACTTAGGGTCATTTAGTTTAGTCGAAGATCAGTCGAAGCCAATCAAACCAAATCGCTCTCTAGGTATATTCTGTGGAGGTAGGACATGCTCACACAGAGGCTGGATGAGGAGTTATATGACTTAGACAGGGGGAACACGCTACAGAATAAAAAATAAAGATTTAATTTTTTACTCAATAAACTTTATCATATAAGACGGGGGATGAGAGTAAAAAGTAAGACCACTAAGCTTTGTGGGAAGAGCTCAACCTTCTTAGTTACATTTGCATATCTCATCATTTTAAGAAGTGTTTCTCGAGAAAACATAGAAAATGCACTTTAGATTATTACTTTTTACAATTGTTATGTTCTATAACATAAAACATAAATGTAATGTAGGGTATATAATATAATATATAATAGTACTCTATAATATAGAGTATATAAACTGTTATACAACAGAAATATATTTCGTCTACCCTAACCCACCCTCCCCCTCTCCCACAAGATATAAACCAAAAATGAATTTGGAAATTCGGACTCCAATCCCCACAATCCTCCCCGGCGAAAAAAAGGAGATGGCCTCGCGACTTCCTGGGCCTTAATGCCTAAACTTATTAGAAGTGAGGTCGATGGGCACTTCCTCCCTGACTAGTGATGTTTATTTACTTTTAAATATTTAATTACGTTTATTTTTATTGTAAAACATGATGTTTATTAACTGACTATAATAATAAAAAATAATAAAGATTTATTAATTAAAAATTATATATTTTAATGGTTTTAAGAAGCTGACTTGAGAGCGTTTGTTCTCAAGCAATTATGGATTCAAGGACCAAGGGAATGATGTGATGAAAAGACTTGGCATTATTTCCTGTACTTTACCAATGGTACCTAGAGTAATATTTACTTTAGTCCAGGAACTGTGCTAGTTACCTAGCGGTCAACTCGGTTTCAGGGGATTCCAGTGACGCTGATGGAACAGCTGTCCGATAGCTGTCGTCACATTGGCGTAAACCGCTCAGGGCACTTAGGAATTCCCGTCGTGGCAAGATAGAACCTTTCAAGCGGGTTGCGTTCACGAATCCTGAAGCTATTTCTCTTCCGTCACGCTTGGCCAAGTAATCTTTAATAACTTCTCCAAGAATCATCTAATTTTAAATCTCCTCTTTCCAATTTTGTTGAATTTTCATCAAGGGACAAAATTGGTCTCTTCAAATTAAAAACACATAAATTTTGACGTATTTATCTTCAGATTGCAAACAATAGTTATTTTTTACAAATTCTTCTTCTTCTTCTTCACAAATTCTTCCTCACAACTTCTTCTTCATCACAAATTCTACTTCTTCCCCATAAATTCTTCTTTGTATCGGCAGTTGCTGAGTACTTCGACTGAATATTATAACCAGAGAACATTGTCCAGAGCAAGCTTCTTATTTTCAAGCTTGATCTAAAGCTTTCTGGAGTTTTGTTGTTGACTCGGATGCATTTTTTCCTATTTTCTTAACTATTTACAATAGATTTTGGTGAGGCCTTTATGTCTTCATAGATCTTTAAATTTAAGAAAATAGTGATTAACTCCCTCATATGCAATACAAGACTTAGATCTAATATTGATGTAATTAATTAGGTTAATTAGGCAGGAATTTCATCATTTGAATTCCTGTCATTGAATTCATGAAAATGTTTCAGTGTCCAGAAAAGGGAAGAAAGAATATTTCCAAAATCCAAAATAAACTGGTATTATTCTTAAAATTGTATGTGCTACTTTGTTTAAGACATCATATTTATGCAGTTTTCCTGAAGGGAATTTTACTCACGTACTAAACAAGAATTTTGAAGAACTTAAAAATAAGCATTGGTCGATTACTAGGATAGTTGAATATTTTACATCAAATTTCGGATATTACAAATATTTCATCAACTAAGAACACGAAGCGCCTCTAACAGACATTTTGATCCAGGATGTATGGTTGGAAATCTCGAAAACGCATTCGAAATGTGGAATTTGGGAATGTTATAGAGATGGCACTTACCTCAGTGGGATTGTTCCTGGTGTAGAGAATGAACTTGGTGTCGATGGTCTGCCTGGGGAGAGGGAAGACATTGAAGGGCCGGTAGATGATATGGTACCAGTCCTTCGTCAGGTTGAGACAGCCGAGCTCGTCGTAGCAGCGAGACTCTGCCGAGGCTGGAACAGAACACACACCAGCGTTATTGGCTGCACTCCCACCCTCCTATTATGCATGGAACCTCTTGACCAGGTGGAAAACCAATGGCACTGAGTGCGGTACACGCACTTACGTATTTACGCACTCATACACATGTACGTATATAATAGCCAAAGTTCTAAAGTTCAATGCTCACAGTGCACAGTTGTTTTTTTCTTTCTGTACTTCTGTGTTTGCAATGACCAAGAGGTTTCTAGTGTGCTCTAAGGAAACACCCAGTTCTAATTCGAAAACTTTCGGAAAAAAAATCAGGCGACCAGAATGGTATACAATATATATATATATATTTATTTATTGTGGTCGTTGTATGTGCTGTAGAGGCCATAGCCTCTACGTCTTCAGAGTTCTGACTTTCTACTGAAAAGTTATACGTATATAATTGTGTGTGTGTGTGTGTGTGTGTGTGTGTGTGTGTGTGTGTGTGTGTGTGTGTGTGTGTGTGTGTGTGTGTGTGTGTGTGTGTGTGTGTGTGTGTGTGTGTGTGTGTGTGTGTGTGTGTGTGTGTGTGTGTGTGTGTGTGTGTGTGTGTGTGTGTGTGTGTGTGTGTGTGTGTGTGTGTGTGTGTGTGTGTGTGTGTGTGTGTGTGTGTGTGTGTGTGTGTGTGTGTGTGTGTGTGTGTGTGTGTGTGTGTGTGTGTGTGTGTGTGTGTGTGTGTGTGTGTGTGTGTGTGTGTGTGTGTGTGTGTGTGTGTGTGTGTGTGTGTGTGTGTGTGTGTGTGTGTGTGTGTGTGTGTGTGTGTGTGTGTGTGTGTGTGTGTGTGTGTGTGTGTGTGTGTGTGTGTGTGTGTGTGTGTGTGTGTGTGTGTGTGTGTGTGTGTGTGTGTGTGTGTGTGTGTGTGTGTGTGTGTGTGTGTGTGTGTGTGTGTGTGTGTGTGTGTGTGTGTGTGTGTGTGTGTGTGTGTGTGTGTGTGTGTGTGTGTGTGTGTGTGTGTGTGTGTGTGTGTGTGTGTGTGTGTGTGTGTGTGTGTGTGTGTGTGTGTGTGTGTGTGTGTGTGTGTGTGTGTGTGTGTGTGTGTGTGTGTGTGTGTGTGTGTGTGTGTGTGTGTGTGTGTGTGTGTGTGTGTGTGTGTGTGTGTGTGTGTGTGTGTGTGTGTGTGTGTGTGTGTGTGTGTGTGTGTGTGTGTGTGTGTGTGTGTGTGTGTGTGTGTGTGTGTGTGTGTGTGTGTGTGTGTGTGTGTGTGTGTGTGTGTGTGTNTGTGTGTGTGTGTGTGTGTGTGTGTGTGTGTGTGTGTGTGTGTGTGTGTGTGTGTGTGTGTGTGTGTGTGTGTGTGTGTGTGTGTGTGTGTGTGTGTGTGTGTAGTGTATGTTTATATCAAATAAAGTAATAGCAGTAATATTAATTAATAGATTAGTTTTAAACTGAAACTGAGCAATCTATCTGTCAATTTTGTTCACACATCGAGGACAATATTGGCATTTCAAAGATGATGTTAGAGGCAACAGGGTAGCTCAAGGGAACCGAAATCTTGGCACTGCGGGTTCAAATCCCACCCTGGGCTAGATTTTATAGACTAATTTTAGTCATTAAAGAGCTCATCTCACAGTTTGGTAAAGGAGGATTAATTACCGAATTTGTTTTAATTATTTTGAAAAATGTCGGACGCTACAGCAGCTGCGTAATTTAAAACTCAAAGATGGATATAAATAATAGTAAATGATGAAATTTAATTTAAAATTACGAGTTTAAAAGGTATGAACGCTAAAGTTTGCACTAAATTTGCCGGGATAGCAGAGCGAGGAAGTGCTCACCCATCGTAGCTAAATTCATAAATGCATTCCCCTACCTGAGATTTTCGTAAAAATGTTATTCAAAATTACACTTTATGCACATTTCTGTAAATTTTTTCCTATTTCAAATTAAAACGAAGATATTAACTGCAACTCCCCGAAAATCCCCCCTTGGTAGTCATCTAATTCTAATGAAAATTGAATGATTTCCAGGTCTTAATTTAAATATAGGTTAATAAGAGGTACCGCCCAATACTTAAAGCTACATTCTTAAATAATTTTCTTGTTATGCGTTCATTTTTTATATTTTTATTTTATGGAACATAAATGTTATAAAATTACATTTTTAACCTATTTTCTAATATATATTTAATTCATAACTCTCATAATAACAAAAAAAAGTATCATAATATGGAAAGGCAACGTTTCATAAAGTTTAGGCTACTACTGAAAGGTAACGTTTATAAAAAGTTTCCATATTACACATATTTTTAATAGACTACTTATTAAATATATAATAATATATTCTATTATTATTTTTTCTATTTAAAAATTCCTATCAAATTATTGAATAATGGTTAATTTGAAAACTAATGATTTATTTAATCATGTTATAGGTATTAGGATAACTAACAAACGTGGAATTAACATAAAATACAGATGTCAACTCCTTTGTTAATATAGCTGAGTTTCAAAAATCAGATAAATCTCTCTTACAAATTTGAAACTTTGGATTAAAAAGAAAATACTACACTAACACTCTAGAAGTAAAAGCCTGGAACATTGAAATTCAAGAGTAATTGCAAGCCCTCACTGAAAATGTTTATATCTTTTTAAAAAGCATTTAAAATCTTTCATTTATCATACAACTAAGTGTGTCGGGTTTCATCGCGCTAAAATTACCATTACCATCGTTCGGTAACAAAAAAAAAAATGCATTTTTTTAGGATTCAATTCAATAATTCCCCTCCTCTATTCGTCTGATTTCGTTCATTAATGAACTGTATTTTTTAGTTCGGAAGTCTCATTCTGAGGTTGGTTGGGATAATTGTAAATGCTGTAAGAAACTACAAGCTTTGGCCATTAGCGATGCACGCGCCTGCGCACTCACACAAACTCTCCTCTCTCTCTCTCTCCCTCTCTCTCTCTCCCTCCCTCTCACTCTCTCTCTCTCTCTCTCTCTCTCTCTATCTATCTATCTCTCTCATGCACACCAGCAATGCATTTTAGTACACATAATTTTGTCTGAATATTATAGAAACCATTGAATTTATTCGCACGATTAATCTTCATAATTTGGTTTAAATTAGCCAAACAAATATGAAGAATCAGGTTAAAAAGTAAGTATCATGCACTATTTATTTAGGATGTGCTGTATATCCATTTGACAGTCTCAAAAGTTATTACAGTATCGTCAGGATGGCCTTAAGGGCATGTAAATGTTGTAATCATTTTTCTCTTAGACCTATTTCCTGAGATTAAAACCTACAAGTTTTATAGATTAAAAAATACTT
>KZ808150.1:182922-197414 GCA_000696205.2 Oncopeltus fasciatus | reverse complement strand
ATATATATGCAAACATATATTTGAGAACCATTTATAAATAAACAGTGATAAAAAGATTTCTGTCAACAATACCCTAAATATGAAATGAGCATATGAATATGTTATTTATGCACTATTCCTTATTGATTTCTCTGCCCCATAGTAAACTCATTGATTAAAAACAAGTATAAACAATTATTTAAAATTATGATAAAGAAATATTTGCTTAGTTTTCACAGTTTTCTCGAGTCACTGAAAGAGGTTTGCATTGGATGGGAAATGTTTCACACAAAACACCTTCAATATGTACTCGCATATTACTAGAGAGGTAATCCTGGATTTTTCTGTTAACTTTTCTTGGCAACGCCATCACAGCTCGAATAACCAGTCCCATACTTTCTCCTTTATCGAGCGAAAGCCCGACTCCAGCTGGATAACTGACTTCCTAATAGATCAAACAGGAAATATAATTCGAAGAGTTTTATTTTTCCTTTTTCAATTAAATCTAAATGAATAATAAAAGTGTCGTCAATTCTTATGTAACTAACTTAAGTAATAATATTTTATTTAAAAATTCTAATAATGAGCTATGACATTTAGACCAAACTTAGATAAAATTAAACAATTCTTCTTCGAATTTACAACTTTTCCTAGGGTGTGAAATTACATTTCGTAATATTTTTACTACAAAACAATACTAATTGATTTTTATACTGGTTTAGTATTTTGGAAGACTTTTATAGTATTTGTAAAAAAAATTCTATCTAAAACTCCGACAATGCTCCTCTTCATTTTTTTTTTTCGATCTTCATACCAAAAATGTTGTGGCCCTTGGATTTCGTATCCTACTTAGTCTTTTTTTTTTTCTCTTTTAAAAGCATTAATATAAATTAAGTAAATTTACTTTTAAATAATATANTTCTGTACAATTTATTTTTATTACGTTATATTATATAAACTATAATTATATTATGTCAAGTTGTAGTCTAATTTAAAAAATGAAATACAAATATATCATACAGGATTTTGAACAGAATATTTGAAACTTAATAAGTTAGCATTTGTTACTGATACTCTACAATTACTTTATGCAGTAATATTTTATTTTTTTACAAGAAAGAATAAATAGCTTTCCAATGGATCTGTGTTAATATTTCTTTATAAAAATATATGCAATTAATGATTGCCGTTTTATTTTTATTTTCCTTCCTCAATAAAAATTTAATTTGTGCAAGAGTAAGAAACATTTTCGAGAAATTAATTCTCGAATTCTAATAATTAAAACTGTTATTCTTAAAACAATTGTAGATAATTCTGTAATTATTTTTCAACTAATAAAAAATAATGAAATAAGTAAAAGAAATAACTTGTATAACTTTTTTATTTCCCAGCCTGCTGGAGCACTGCCTTACGATCCCTTAGTACTCTATGCAAGAAGAAGAGGAGAGAAAATTTGAAATTGCATATAGGATTTCTGTCAACAATACCCTAAATATGAAATGAGCATATGAATATGTTATTTATGCACTATTCCTTATTGATTTCTCTGCCCCATAGTAAACTCATTGATTAAAAACAAGTATAAACAATTATTTAAAATTATGATAAAGAAATATTTGCTTAGTTTTCACAGTTTTCTCGAGTCACTGAAAGAGGTTTGCATTGGATGGGAAATGTTTCACACAAAACACCTTCAATATGTACTCGCATATTACTAGAGAGGTAATCCTGGATTTTTCTGTTAACTTTTCTTGGCAACGCCATCACAGCTCGAATAACCAGTCCCATACTTTCTCCTTTATCGAGCGAAAGCCCGACTCCAGCTGGATAACTGACTTCCTAATAGATCAAACAGGAAATATAATTCGAAGAACATACTCAGACAAAACACAGGATTTTTTTTTTTTTTTTTTTTACGTGTTAGCCTTCNAAATTATGCATTACGCTCACTTTATTATAAATTTAGATATATTTTTTTCAAATCCCTCTCGACATTAAAGTTATTCCCCTACTCTTCTTTGTTTTAAATGGCTCTGTCCACGCTATATTGGCCACAGTTTTCGTTTTTTCTTATTTAAAAAAAAGCTGTTATTTATATATATACTCGTTGTACTCGGTGAAGTTTCTCCATTTAGTCTCGATTTTTTCCGACATTTGTGTACGACAAAACTAAGGTCCCTAAAAAATGAACATTCATTTTACAGCAACATTTGTCTTCTGATTCTAAGTGTTCCTGTTTCTACTATTTACCACAATGCAGACTATAAATTATTAAGATCCTAAAAATGAAATACTTTGCTAAACTATTCACAATAATTAAATTCTTAGCGGAAACATCACTGATATATCTGATAGTGAGAGTAATCCTATTGTGTTGTTTAAAACATTAAGTTTACTACAAATTAAAGTTTACTATTACATACATTTTTTTTATAATTTGAATGATAACTTTCAACTTTCCTTAAATTTTTTCAGCTAGTAACTTTGATTAACTTTTTTAATTTTTTTTTATGTTTTTTGTATAGTAAAATCCACAAATTGCTTTTAATCGTTTTTTTGATCCTCTCCATTTGGATTGAAAGCTGTAGAGTGATTACCATTCCCTGGAAAGGAAACACATATGGTAAAATAACATATTTCGCAATCAGGTTTTTTAATTACTTACATTTCATTTATTTCTCAATTTGGTATATTTCCACTTAATGGAAAGATTTAAGAAATGGATTTCTTATATTTAGAGAAGGGAGCTGTTTCTTTTTCAATCAGTTAGAGTATTCAATCACTGTTTCATTCACATTTGAAATGTCTAAATTCAGTTTAACTAGTTTACAATAGATAAAATAAGGCTATGGTATATGATAAATAAGAATTATTTTACCCAGATCTTTACTATTGCTTATTTAATTTTTTTTTTTTATGAACATAACAATTCTACCACCTATTGGTTGAATATTTGTTATCTTCAAATATTATACTAAAATTAATTTTCCATTGCTTTTTTAAAAATATTTTTATAAGATATTATAAATTATTTTTTTAAAGACATTATATGAATAGAAAATTACAAAATATAAGAATCTCACCCACTAGGATCACCTTCTGTACAATTTATTTTTATTACGTTATATTATATAAACTATAATTATATTATGTCAAGTTGTAGTCTAATTTAAAAAATGAAATACAAATATATCATACAGGATTTTGAACAGAATATTTGAAACTTAATAAGTTAGCATTTGTTACTGATACTCTACAATTACTTTATGCAGTAATATTTTATTTTTTTACAAGAAAGAATAAATAGCTTTCCAATGGATCTGTGTTAATATTTCTTTATAAAAATATATGCAATTAATGATTGCCGTTTTATTTTTATTTTCCTTCCTCAATAAAAATTTAATTTGTGCAAGAGTAAGAAACATTTTCGAGAAATTAATTCTCGAATTCTAATAATTAAAACTGTTATTCTTAAAACAATTGTAGATAATTCTGTAATTATTTTTCAACTAATAAAAAATAATGAAATAAGTAAAAGAAATAACTTGTATAACTTTTTTATTTCCCAGCCTGCTGGAGCACTGCCTTACGATCCCTTAGTACTCTATGCAAGAAGAAGAGGAGAGAAAATTTGAAATTGCATATAGGATTTGTGAGGCATGACTATTACCGTAACTGATAAGAATATAATTTATATTACTCATAAATATTATGTTATGAAATTCATGTAAAGCTCTAAGTTCGAAGAATATAGTCTCTCCGAAATTCCTATGTAACTACATTTTGGAAAAGGAAATTCATTGCCAGTTGAAGATAAGCCTCATTGATAACTCAATATGTATGTTTTCTCTGAAATATTAAAGCCCTTCTCTTGAAAATCCCTTTGTAAGACATTGGATTGAAGATAAAACTTTACGGTATTTGAAATGTATGCTTACATACACTATAAATAAATTTCTTTAAACACTGTGTCCAACAATTATATTTACAGGTGCTGACTATGGCGGGTATATTCAAAAGAGGCGTTCTGTGTCAATTACATGGTGTTTTGTGTAAGGAGGAGCAGATTTAGAGAGAGCAAGGCGACGAACAGCTCAGAATGGAGTTGCAGAATTCATTGTTGTAGTGAAGGAATGAAATAGGTTATGTGGATGAGAAAAGTTTTATATTTAGGCAACTAAATCAATGATATAATGTCTCCATATTTTTATGATTACATTGACGCAAAAAAGAAAAACTATATTTATATTATTATGAGACAAACATGGCTTCATTAAATAACGCTTCGGTAAAAGAAATAAAAGCAACAAGATTTCTCTTGACTGACATTTTAACCCTACATTTCTTATGGTTTCCAAACAAATATAGAAAATGCTTCGTTGTTTAAAGAAAATATATTATTAGAAGTAGTGAAAAAATTATAATTACTTTAAATTTGGAATATTTTTATCCTAATTAGAGAAATATTTGGTTGAATTAATTAGATAAGAGTGTCACGCAGGAGCTGCGAAACTAAGAGAATCTCTCAGTATCGTAGTTAATAAATATTTGTATTTCAACTTTCCGTTATATTAACTCCCATATACTAATATAATAAATCATTATTAGTTTTTTTAAAAACTGGATTAATTTTCGTAGCCCTAAACTAAATATTACGCCTGCTGTAGCGAATTAAATATTCCTACTTGACATTTCTGGCTATCCCCACTTTATTTATCCGATTTCGTTCTAAAATTAACTTAGTTTTTAAATTCACATTAAAAAGCCTTATGTTTAAATTTCATTTAAAAAAAAAACAACATACTGCAGCTTCTAGATCGTAAAATTAAAATTTACAAACTTTTAATAACCCTTTCTAAATAATTTAAATTTACTGTGAAACTCCTAACATTTTTCTTTCGTCAATTAGCATATCAATGTTGAATTTCTTTACTCTAAATTATGCATTACGCTCACTTTATTATAAATTTAGATATATTTTTTTCAAATCCCTCTCGACATTAAAGTTATTCCCCTACTCTTCTTTGTTTTAAATGGCTCTGTCCACGCTATATTGGCCACAGTTTTCGTTTTTTCTTATTTAAAAAAAAGCTGTTTATTGAAAAACGAAAGGCTAATTTTAATTATATATATGTGTGTGTGGGTGTGTACACTATAATTTAGAAATTTTTTTGTGGTATTTAATCCCACGTAAATTTTAAGAATTTTTAGTGCAAGGGAACAGAATAAAAAATATAACTGTCCCAGCCAGGACTCGAACCTGGATCTCCTGCTATCCGGGCCGGTGCATTTTCCATTAATGCTACCGAGACAAGTCTGATAAGTTAAATTCCCGTAACACCAGTTAAAAATATGTAACATCATGTTTTGATTTGGGTATGACAAAACCTAATAAGCTAAATATTTTAAAAATTTTATTTCTACATGGATAAACATTAATTACTGGATAAAATTCAATTCTTTTTGTGGTTTTCAATTTATTTTATAACAAAAATATTTTGTGAAAGGAAACTTTCATCAGATAAATTTTATTTCAATCTAATTAATAAACCTAATGATTAAAAATAATAGTATATTTGAAGTTGAACAAATAATATTAGTTTTACAACAAAATAAGACTACTAATTGCTATCAGCGCTATTTCGAACAATATTTAATATTTTCTCATACTAGACTTTATTTTATTTTATTGAATTTAATTAGACCTTATGAAACATAAAATCGGACATTTTAAACTTCTGTAACTAGACTTTTTCGCACTTTAAGGATTTGACGTGAAAAATTATATACTCTATGTTGATATTGAGTAATATTAGAATTATTAATTGACAAAAATAAATTCAAAACAATACTTTAATAAGGAACAAATGGGGTTATTTATGTTTTAATTTACATTTATGTGTTCACGTTGGCTTTCAAGGTCTCCAGAAATATATATAAAATCTTCTTCCGGGCTTGACCGTGTCGAAAAGGTGTTTAATGGAAAGTCGATAATTCTCCATTCACCCCTGAGGAATCTAACACATGATGTGCGAAAACTCCCACTGCTATAGAATCTCCATCAAGTCTGGAGGACTCCTAACGCTTCTATCAGGAGACTATGATTCTTCCATCAATTATATTGCAAACAGTAAACATAATATTTCTTTAAGTGGAATAAATAGCATGATTTACTGTCATATTTAAAAAAATATATAATTATATACTTTGTAAAAATCTCCAAAATGATTATATAAAAGGACTGAATTCGAGTAAGGAGACAGGTCCGCCCTACTGACTCCTTGAACTCACAGGAATCCTGGAATGCAGTCAAGCAGGTTATGTTTGAAGATCAGAGTGTCAATTGTTCTGTTGCATAACATCGATCAGCCTAATTTGTGCAATCAATCAATAAGGCTGAGGGATTAGTATGAATTTCATATTCTCAAATGGTCAATTACTTGTTACATTCTGAGATACGTAGGCTTCTACGGAATTTTTGTTAACAAGGTTCACACCAAAGATTCCGGCTCTGGTCCATGTCCTGTAAAAAAAAAATGGCACTCCAAAAAAATGTAAAAATGTCAAAGGAAAATAAAACTTGAATGTTTTACTGATTCACAACGTGGCCATGGTATTTATTTATCAGCTGATGTAAAATAAAAATGTACCTTCAAATAAAAATGAAGACTGCAGGAAATTTAGAAGTTAAAAATTTACATTAGAAGGGTAAAATAACATAAAAAGATGAGTATGATTGAGGAAGATAGGTACAAGCAGAAGTGAGGAGATGTGGAAGTAGCTAAGGGGATAACCATATAAGATTTACGTTACTGAATTCAGGAGTGTACCAATACTATTGCATTATTATTGTAACAGTATTATTACTTTTTACATCAAATTAATGAATAATACAATATCAAATACCAAAATACAATACGATTATAGTTACTTGTAATGATTTGCAATTTTGGTCTACCCCCCCCCACCCCCGTTAAATGGAGGGTTTTATTTTTTCTCCTTAAATGAATCAAGGAAAGAATTCGAAAGCGAAGACGATATCGGACAAGTTATAAGGGTTCTTAAAGAATAATGCTAGTGACAGAACATATATTAGCGAATTTCCAATTACTTCTGACATATTGTTATTAATCGTAACTCAATTACTAAGCATACTTCATGCACTGCTTTGACTTGTCCGTATTTTGGTCAGAAATTGGGCAGCAGGCAAATGCACAATTAAGTTAGAAAATATTTTTCCCCTCCGATAATGTCATGTTATTTAAATAATTTTGAAATTACGGGAAAAACTTCCCCTAGTTATAACAGGACAAGATTATGTCCCATGATTGTATAGTATATTATATATTATAATATACTAGGCAAGCTGTTATTGGCTAGAAATTAAATCTTGCCAAGTGCCATGGGATAAATTTGCACAACATTATAGTGTTAAAATATATAATTTCTTGAACTTTTATTTAATAATATTTTACGAAAATTCCATATTTAGGAAAGGGACTGTGCGTTCAAGGGGTTGTGAGTTTTAGGGCTATTTTTGCCGCTAGTCTTCAGATGAATTAGTTATAGGTTGAAACGGATGATTGTGAGGCGTGGTTACGACCATTATGAGTAATCGCAAATATTATCGTTATTATCATTTTTTTACATTTATTATGTACGAAGATATTTAAGAATGAAGTTGGAAACTTGAGCTCCTCCTCTACCTCTCCTCTATCAATTCACCTAAAGTCATCCTCAGTGATTTTTACTTCCCCTTAACGGCCCAAAATTAAATGACCGATTTACTGTTATCGATGTACGCTCATATCAAAATATGGAAAATTCATTTGTTTAAGTAGCTCCTATGGTCTGGATTTTAATTTTTAGTTTTTTTTTTTTTTTTTTTTTTTTACCTTCAATCATTCAAAATATGGATTTTTCAATAACCAAGCAGTTTGGAAATATGTGATAAATTTGCTCTCGTATTTCTGCCCGATATTCTGAAGCAATATTTTTTCTGATAAGTTAGATACTATAAGAATAATATTTGTGTTCTTTGACAACAATAAAACTTACTTGCTTATCTCTTGTAGAGACATTTTCTTTAGCTATTATAGAGGCATTGTAGACATATTACAAAAAATACAGTTTTCCATGGGTGATTTCCGATTTTATTTTACTTCTGCAAAAACGGACAAATAGATTTAAAATTATCAATAGGAGGTTTATCCAATAGCCATCCCCTTCCCCCAACCAATATGTAATTCCTCGTAACGAATGCCAGGGGATGCAGGAAAGAGTGGGTGATTCTCCACACTCCAGGACATGGCTAGGCAGGTTTCCAAGGCTGGCAAGGAGGTGTCGAAACGTCCCATGTCAAGTCTACTTAGGCTTGCTTGAGAGACCTCCGGGATTCTCAGGGTGTATCTGCCATTTTCCAAGGGTCCTCCCCCCCAGCCAGCAATTCAAGTAAATAAATGGGGAGAGAGGGAGTGAGAGAAAGGGGGAGGGAGGGAGAGAGGGAGAGAGAGAGTGAGAGAGAGAGCGGGGGAGAGAGAGTGAGAAAGAGGGTGAGAAAGAGGGTGAGAAAGAGAGTGAGAGAGAGAGAGTTAAAGAGCGGAGGAGGGAGGGAGAGAGGTGGAGGGAGGGAGAGAGAGTTAGAGAGCGGAGGAGGGAGTGTGAGCGGGAGAGAGAGAGAGAGAGAGAGAGTTAGTGGGGGAGAGAGAGAGAAGGATGGAGGGAGAGAGAGAAGGATGGAGGGAGAGAGAGAGAGAGAGAGAGAGAGAGCGAGAGAGAGAAGGATGGAGGGAGAGAGAGAGAGAGAGAGAGAGAGAGAGAGAGAGTGAGGAAGATAGAGTGTAAGAGGGAGTGAGAGAGAGAGAGAGGGAGGGAGAGAGAGAGAGAGAGAGAGAGAGAGCGAGAGAGAGAAGGATGGAGGGAGAGAGAGAGAAGGATGGAGGGAGAGAGAGAGAGAGAGTGAGGAAGATAGAGTGTAAGAGGGAGTGAGAGAGAGAGAGAGTGATTGGGAAGGGGGAGGGAGGGAGAGAGAGAGTGTGAGTGAGAGGGATGGAGAGAGAGAGAGAGAGAGAGTGAGAGAGAGCGGAAGATAGAGTGTGAGCGGGAGAGAGAGAGAGAGAGAGAGAGAGAGAGAGATTGGGGAGTGGGAGGGAGGGGGAGAGAGAGTGTGAGAGAGAGGGATGGAGAGAGGGTGAGGGAGAGAGTGAGACAGAGACAGAGAGAGTGAGACAGCGACAGAGAGAGCGGGAGAGAGAGAGTGAGAAAGAGGGTGAGAGAGAGAGAGAGAGCGGAAGATAGAGAGAGACAGAGAGAGTGAGACAGAGACAGAGAGAGTGAGACAGAGACAGAGAGAGCGGGAGAGAGAGAGTGAGAAAGAGGGTGAGAGAGAGTGAGAGCGGAAGATAGAGTGTGAGCGGGAGAGAGAGAGAAAGAGAGAGATTGGGGAGGAGGAGGGAGGGAGAGAGAGGGATGGAGAGAGAGAGAGAGCGGGAGAGAGAGTGAGAGAGACGGGAGACAGAGTGAGCGGGAGAGAGAGTAAGAGAGTGGGAGAGACTCATGCTCTACGGTAACTAAATTATGAATTTATAATGAATGATTTAGTTGCCGTAGAGCAGGAGTTTTAATTCTTCCCAAGACCGAATCCCTGACGAATCTCTCATCATAAAGCTCTTCAGTCAACTATTTACTATCAAAAAACCAAGTATATTTATTATAGTGTATATTTAGTTATTTTTAGTCTGTGCTTCTGTTTTTTTATGCCACAAATGAATCCAAATACTCCTGTGGAAGACCTTATCCTAATTGGTTACCGCCCGTAATTTAATGGGGAGAAAATATGATAGTGTGTTGGCCAAACATCATCGTGTGTCGTTTATAAACATATAAATAACATGTTTTCTCTCAGGGCTTTTATTAGCTGTATCGGGACTGGTTATGATAATGTAATTCCGATTATTAGGTTTACATACGTTTTACTGTTGTAGTAAAAGAGGATCTTTGGTCAGTAATAAACGAATTTCTCTTTTATTTATGCCAAGTAATAGTTGTTGGGCATCAGATATTGTTATTACTGCTCAGTCAGCGTACAGAAGCCTATAATTAAAATATTATTTAATTCCGTTTGAAAGGAGTTATTCAGTTACAACTTTCATCTATTAATTTTGATGCTTTAAGTAAAACTAAGCGATTTATAGCAGTAAAAATATTCTTTATTTCCTGCACAAGGAAATAAACAAATAAAACAATGCACAAATAAATTTAAAAAAAACAACTGCATATATATTCTGAGGGAAACCTAATTTGTAAATTTGTCTGCTCTGAAAGAATTTACACATTAATTTGATGTTGTTTTTTTTATCTTAAGCGATACAAACATTTTAAAATAATTTTTAAATCTTCTTAAAAATGGTATTTAAAATATTGAGCTATAAAAATAATATGTATTTATTTTATTCATAATTTTATTAGAGGCATCCACCGCTTTTTAATCTTAGCTTCCATTCTTAATGATGATAGAAGGAGTTTCGCTACTTAATTTGACGATTTAAATGCATTTTTTTCTTTTAATAATCTGAATAATAATAAATCATATTTATTACTTTATATCTATCTATATATGAAAAAAAAAAATGAGATAATATAAGTTGAGGATTCCGAGCCTATCATGATTTATCCACTGAGTCGACTAGCTTTAAAGGCAGGTAATAATTATTGAAAATATGGGTATTGGCTATAAATGGATTGAATTTTAGGTAGTAGAATAAATATGAGTTAAATAGGTCCTCTTTTGAAAGCAAGAAGCCCTTTTACAACAAATTTTTTTATTTTTTTATTTTTTTTATTTATTTAAGTGTTAGCCTTCCATTCAACCACTTAGGGTCATGGAGGAAGGGGCTATCTACGGGTTGCCATCCCATTCTAAACGACCATGGTTCAGGACAAGCTTCTATTTATAAATAATTGACCTGGGCGGAATTTGAACCCGCGGCGTCAGGATTGTGAGACCCGAACGGATCCCATGAGCTATCCCGACGCTCCGGACGAAATCTTTGATAGGCTGTTCCATGAGTTAAATTAAGAATGATGACATTTTTTTCTTATGGGGGCCATTGAAATTGAATGTATTTGTTCGTATTTTGAGGTGGATTGCTCTGTTTGATCCTGTCCGTTTTGAAGGCTTGAATAGAAGGAAATCCTCAATATTGGTTTTGGTTCTGTTAGATCCAACATCTAAATGGGTTGAGGCAACATAGTAAATTACTATGGACTCCCTTAGGGATGTGTTTTTTCTTTATGGGTATCCAATAACTATAGTGTCTGATAATTGGCCACAATTCATATGAGTTTTCACAAATTACATTTGACATTGTGTTAAAATGAAAACATACTTAGTTGAATAATCTTTCTGTTCAATTCTACATTTTCGGAAAATAAAAAACAACATTACTTTGCTCTCGAATCACTATGAGGAGTCTGGTTTGGATTTTGTTTCGTTGTGCAATTTATGTCAGTGGCTTATGTTGCTATTATCTACTATCAGCTGTAAGAAACTCTATATAATGGACTGTGTGTGTCCGACCACACAGTTTAGAGCACTTAGGAAGAGCATCTTTACTTACGCAAGAATCGAGAGTGTGTTCTCATGTCACTTTTGATGAAGATGGCAGTGTTTCTTTAGACGACCCACGCGGAGGTATTTGACATTGTGTACGACCCGCTGAGATCTCTCATTGTACTCAACGCAGAACAGCTACCTCATAACGTTTGCGAAGAATTGGAATCCTTGATCACATTTTCTAATTCAAGAGCACATCTTTATGTGCATTGGCGTTTGAATGTATTCCTCAGCCTCATTGCTATAACAACCAAGTAGTTAAGTCATTTTATTTCCTCTTTAACTTCATCATTGGCTATCCCTTCATTTATTTTAAAAAACACTTTTATTTTATTTTATTCTATTCCCTCTCACTAATTGTTTAAAATTTACGTGTGGGATAATAAACCACAACCAAATAAATATTTATAATTTCTTTATGTACTTCCAGGATATCTGACTTAATTTTTTTCAAATAAAATGGCAAAGCGTGTAATATATCACATAATTAATTAAACATATANTAGATTTTTTATTCTGTTCCCTTGCACTAAAAATTATCTAACTTTTATTTTATCTATTTTTTAATATTTTAAATGGAAGTTTTACAATAGATTTTTTTTATTTCTACGAATACTATGAAAATCATCCGCGTCACAGAAGGGGTTTACAGATAAGAAAGAATAGGGGTATCTGAACTGGACAAATCCTGTCCTTGAGTAAGCGTGGTTACAAACAAGAGTACTGGCAATAAATAGTTGGGATTTTAGATGTGCTTATCTCTTCCGTTTCATCTTAACCATCTTAGAGGGCCCATCCTCTATAGAAGCCCGGTAATCAACCCTTAAAGAAGCATTGTTTAGAGGGTGAGAGGAGCAAGCAGAATTTCCCTGAGGCAAAGAATTTTCCTGCAAAGGCAGCAGTTTGAAGTAAAAACGTTTTTTGAGAGTCAAAAAGCTCTTTTCTTTACTGACTTTCCTGAACTTATATTAATATCAAAGGCAAGACAAAAAGCCATTACAAACTAAGATATAGAGTGTGAGCGGGAGAGAGAGAGAGAGAGAGAGAGAGAAAGAGTGAGATTGGGGAGGGGGAGGGAGGGAGAGAGAGAGTTGGAGGAAGAGAGAGAGAGTGAGAGAGAGGGATGGAGAGAGAGAGAGAGTGAGAGAGAGGGATGGAGAGAGAGAGAGAGAGAGTGAGAGAGAGAGAGCGGGTAAGATAGTGAGATAGAGGGAGACAGAGTGAGCGGGAGAGAGAGAGAGAGAGACTCATGCTCTACGGTAACATATTTTTGACAGTCAAATACCTATTTTCTTTACTGACTTTCCTGAACTTATATTAATATCAAAGACAAGACAAAAAGCCATTAAAAACTAAGGAAATCCTATATTTTTAATTTAAAATATGTTAGCTTAATAACATGTGCATTATTCCTTCTTCTAATCAATTTTAAGATGCTTTTTAATATTGCGTGTGCGTATGTGTATACAAAATGCAGTGTCTGTTAGTGATGTGGAGGGAGCGCCCGTTGAGTAGTGTTTTGCATACATATATTTCGCTACCTCCAAGTTCCTCTCCCCATTTTTAAATATTTAAATTTTTTTTTTTAAACATTGGTGGTTTAGGGGCGCCAGGCTAGCTCAGGGGATCCGTACGGGTCTCGCAGTCCTGAGGCCGCGGGTTCAAATCCCGCCCAGGTCAATCTTTTATTTATAAATAGAAACTTGTCCTGAGCCATGGGTGTTTAAAATAGGGTGGCAACCTGTAGATAGCACCTCCCTCCAATGACCCTAAGTGGTTGCAAGGGAGGCTAACACAGCAAAAAAAAAAACAAAAAAAAAAAACATTGGTGGATTAAGGAATGACTTCCAATTAAGTAAAAGCAGTCATTGAGATTCCCAAGAAGAAGACATATTTTGTGGCAGAGATAGAGACAATTTGAGGTTTCAATAACTAATTGAAAAGAAGCATCATATTATTTAATATCAACTACCGTTTAATCAGAACTTATGTTAAGCTTGATTACTATATATTTATATATGGTATCTTGATACTCCAGATGAAATGTTTTAGATAGTCCAAACAGAAGAAATGCTGCTAACTAGTCCGCCTAATTGAAGTCTGTGCGTTAACAAGACTTGTGCAGATGAGTATGGCTGAGTCAGAGTTGTGGTCAGCACACAGAGGCGAGTTCCGCGAACGTACTTTCCCCCTGACTCCTGCGATGGACCGTTAGCAGGAGACTGTAGCCACGCCCAGGAGTTCAGGGAACACCCCCTAGCGCCTGGACCACATCCCCTTCCAGGGCTACACTCATACATAATGACCAGTCCCCCCGTAAGGATCGCTTCCCGCAACCTGGTTTCGAACTAGCGGAGTACCTGTCACGCTCTGCTTGCTTATCTTGGTGTGGGGCTGATGTTCTACAACAAATTTTCTCGCCCCGGCATTAGTGTGCTTGCTGCTAGCTTTGTTTTTATTTATAGAATGCCGTACGTGGAGCATAGCCAGTTATGTGTTTCTGTTCCCTGACCTATATTTGGAATATCATTATAATATTGCATCAAAATGTACTATTACTTATTCAACAGTTTTAAAAGGTTTAATATTTTCCCTGGTCGAACACATAGCTTCTCAAAGTACTCAATTTCTTCATAAGCCGTTGAACTCTTCCAAAATTCCTAAATATATTCTGGTAATAAGCAATATTGCCTCATTAAGAAATTGATCGTTTACCTCACAATGAAATTTGCCTTAAACACATACTCACGAAGTATTCTTTTGCATTTGTTTTGATTTTATTTTAATATTTTCTGGTTATTTTAAAAACGCTATAGATTTGCTAAAATGGAATCGAACCTGTCATATTTGATCATTGAGAAGTTGCCAAGTAAGGGCGTCTTAAAAAAAAAAAACACTA
>KZ808150.1:153795-182839 GCA_000696205.2 Oncopeltus fasciatus | reverse complement strand
AAAAAAAAAATGGAAAATAGTTAGGAGAAAATTAGATAGTTTTTCTTCATTTTCTGGTTTAACATGGCATGTAGCAATAAAATGTAATGTGAAATTGTTTTATCACACATAACAACAACATTTTTTTTATAAATATATATATAACTCATCATTAAGAAAAAAATTATTCTGTACATTTTATACACTTAATTTTTGATGGGGTACATAATAATAGTCCTTGCTCCCGGGACTTAACCCGTCCTCAGAGAGGAGCCCAGGTTTTCCCGTGATAGATTATTCGGCACCCATCTTCTCCTTATCCTAGAGTAAGAAGGAGACTGGGCAAGGAGTCAAGGAGGTAGTGAGAGGGGGAGAAAAATGCCAGTGCATTCACTCCCTTCGTATTTTAAATAAACTGACTGGAGTAGGAGGTCCCTTGGTCTCCTCCTCTTAAGGCGTCGGGGAGGGTTGTCGGGATGAACGTGGGATGCCAGGGAGAGGACTAGAGGATTTGGATGTCCTTGGAGGTTTGTGTGGAACAAACAAAAAAAATTGAAAAAAAAAAAAAAATAAAATAAATGTGTAATCCGACTTGACAATTTTCTTCAACCAGTATTCCCATTTGAATGAAATTATTCTTATGATNTAATATTTAATTATTTATAATATTTTTCAACCTAAGACACAAATGTAATTAACTTCAATTCCTGTAGCTCAATTAACTGCTTTCAGGATAAATGTTGCAAGAAAAATAACACATTTATTACCAATAAAATAACTAAAATCGGTCAACTTGAGTGTAATAAACCTAAAAGGAAGTACATTTTCATTTAGCTGCAATGATTTCAAATTTCTTTTGCGCTACATTTAGCAACCTTTTACTGTAGTAAAATTGTATCCTTCCAGGAAACTCTTAAGTGACTTGGAAAACAATTTTTAATGGTAAACAAGGAACTTGAGCGTCTGTGCTATTACTGTACTCAGTAATTCTAATGCGATCTGTTAGGCTGCGTAATATCTGTCTCGTTGGAGACGTAACAGCTTCGAGGACGTAAGACCTCATCAGAGGAGCATAAGCCCACGCAATGTCAGCACGCTCGGGGTACTGGGTCACGAATCCCCCCAAAATTCACCTTTGCGTCTATTTGTATTTTTTCGTGGAGTTCATAAATTTTTACGAATTTTGATCCTACAAAGAGAGAAGATTTGACGGATTTTGATTCTACAAAGAGAGCAGATTTGACGAATTTTGATCCTATAAAGAGAGCACAAATTATACCAGATCTAACGAATTTTGAATGTGGTATAATTTGCGTAAAAATTGAATTTATTTGTCTTAATCTTATAATTATGTAACTTAAAATAACAAATTCAATGGCTAAGTTAAAATATGTTTAATGAATCTGGTACCCATTGACACTGGTAATTTTTCTCTTCTTTTCAATTATTCATAAAACTGTGGTGGCTTTAAAATAAATATTAGCGTCCAAAGAGAAAAATTGAAAGTGAGAAGCTCTCTCTCTCTCTCTCACTCCTTCTTTCTCCCTCCCTAACTCTCTCTCTCTCTCTATCACACACTCTCTCTCACTCCCTCTCTCTCTCACTCCCTCTCTCTCTCACTCCCTCTCTCACTCCCTCCCTCTCTCTCTCTCACTCCCACTCTTTCTCTCTCTCTCTCTCTCTCTCTCTCTCTCTCACTCCCTCTTTCTCCCCCCCTCTTTCTCTCTCACTCCCTCTTTCTTCCTCCCTCACTCTCTCTCACACACTCTCTCTCACTCCCTCTTTCTCACTCCCTCTCTCTCTCTCTCTCTCTCACTCTCTCTCTTGCCCTCTCTCTCTCTCTCTCTCTCTCTCTCTCTCTCTCTCTCTCTCTCTCTCTCTCTCCCTCTCTCTCTCTCTCTCTCGGCTTCCCTATATAACTTATCAACTTATCAGTAGCGCCTCCTCACTTCTACCTCAGTTTAGTCATGCCACACACCACTGACCCACTTATAGCACACTCTTCGTTACGACCAGCAAACTGGTCACTTCTGCAGGACATCTAACGCTGATATGCAATATCCCGCTGCCTCTGGCGATCGAAGGAAATTGTGTTGATTTAATCGTGTGTTATCCCCACAGAGACTTCTGTCAGTCAGTGTCAAACATCTCATCGCATCTGATGTATGGAATTCAGTATCGGGCGACTATGAAGTCTCTGAAAGGATAACTCGGTCATTAAATTGGTTATTTTAAGTTAAAAATCAAAATAATAAATTCACCTTTTACGCAAATTATACTACTTTCAAATGTTAGAGAAAATCCAAAGTTCCAATTTGTTCATATTTACATTCAGTTCGTTGAAAATTTGATACAACCGAAGGTACTGTCAGAAAGATTTGGATGTGTAAGTTATTGTGTGAGTAATATATTATAAAATATAAATAAATTAAAATACCTATTTTAAAGCGAAACACTATTTTCAAGCATGTTTAAAGCTCATTAATAACATTAACACTAGTGGTTTTTGAACTAAGCACTATATAGATTTCAATGCTTTCTTTACTTTATTTTTATTATTATTATGGTAGCCTGTTAGAAGTTCCAAGGCCCGTCCAGCCACTTTCCAGTCATGGCCGAAGATACCTTCAGAAGTAGTTATTTTATAATTTTACGAGGAGGTCGCATTTTTTAAATGCTCCTATTTAAGCCTTCTCATATTCTCTACACTCCAAGTAATTTTACCATTAATGCGTGAACGATGAAAAAGCTAATTCTTCAGAATTAGATATTTATTATTTATATTGAAAAATTGAACGTCGGGTAAACTTCATTGTAAGGTTTACATTATTTTATTTTTTTTTTTATTTTTTTTTTTTATCTTTTAAATATTGGAGAACAGAAATTGCATTCCTTAGAGAGTTCAAGTAAAAATTGAAATTAAACTTCTGTTCTATGTTCCCCATCTTAATTTTCTTGTTAGTTTATAAATTAATACTAAAATAAATTACAATTTTCAATGTAATTTATTATAATATTAAATCTAATTTATATTTTGCATTTAAAACAAATCAACGGCAGCGGAGCTTAGGCAAATAATTTGAATCGAGATTATTCCCAAAACTTAAAATTTTGTTGTGATTTAATTTTGCTGGTTAACAAGACATGGAATAATTATTTTAGGGCTATGTTCTAATTTCGGACTGTTTAAATAACTATTTAAAAAATTTGCATGACAATTTAAAATATTAAGCAAATCCTCACTCCTAATGCCCTGGTCCTGTTAAATAATTATTCAAATGAACATGGTGTAAAATTGTATTTTTGAATATTGTATTTTATGACGAGTATACAAATATTTTGGTAACAATTGGGTAAAAGTTATATTTACTGAATTTTAACTCCACTCACTGCGATCATATTTTCTTATACTACTATTTATTCTTTTCCCTTTGCACAAAATAATTGTAAAAAATTGTTTAATAATTTTGGCTTCTAGAGCTTCATTTTAAAATTTGAGGACTCAGGAAAGCCCCCACTCCTAATGATTCATTTTCGCAATTTATAACCAAAACATTTTCTCTTATCGTGAAGTAAAACTGATAAATTTCCTTCCTATCAGTTACTAAATTTTACACATTCTGTAAGATATTCGTCAAAGGCAATTCACTATCATCCATTCACCCTAGAAGGCACCCAATTCATCATACTTTTGTATTTTGAAGTATACATTAATTAAATGCCACGTGCCAGGTTTCGCGAAGAAAACTAAAACCCGCTATTGCTGGAATGGTCGCACATAACACTTCCAACTTGATAAATACCTCACAAGCCTCATACCATCGAAATGAGCTGAAAGTGTATGAAAGAGAGTATTACTGAAAACTTTACAAATTCTCGCTTCTCTCACAGCAGAATTCACTAAAACAGAGATGTCCAGGAAACCAAGCTATTATGTTTGTTGCCATGGTTCCCTTTAGAAATTTGTCCCTTAGTAATCTCCTCATACCAAAAGGGATAAGCTGAATACTTATATACGAGGCCATTCGAAGTTATTCAAGCTGAGGAATCTCAATTCGAGTATATTTCAGCATCTATCTGCTGGCCGTTCGGTGACTCCGATTTAGCTCGAAATCCAACAAGGTAAGAGATGAAATTTAAAAGTAAACCAAAATAAATAGAAATGTTCAATAAATTTCTTATTATAGTTATGAAATTGCGAAGATTGAAATTGTAGCAGTATATGTAATTTAATCACTTCTAATCTCTAAAAAAATAAGTTTAACAAAAAGACTCAATAAGTGAAATATTTTAGAATATGTATCGCATTTTATTATTTTGCGAACTGGGTAGACTTTTCAAAGATGAGAAGTGATTTTTTCAAATTGAAAACTCTCATCTAATATTTTTTTTTTTTTTCGACAAAGGTTAATTTTTTTTAGATCTATAATCTGCGACTTAGAGGTAAGGAATGTCCCTCAGGAGGCAGTGTGAGAAAAATTGAGGGAGATTTGAAGCCCACAAAGGAGAAGCTGAGAAAGAATAATTCAAGTTAAATTTAAAATTATTTCCTAACGACCTTACAGTCTTTCTCACAAACACTTAAAAGATTTCTGATTTTTGAAGACGAGATTATTGATCTCGAAAGGTCTATGCTTTAATTTAAATCAAACTTGAACAAATTTAAATAAAACTACAGAAATATTTTATTTATTTTTTTGGATGAACCCAACCGACTACAGAGTATTCATAGAAGACTTTATCGTACTTGTGAAACAAATTAACTATTTGTTCAAGTTTATTTTATAAGTTATGTTTTAATTACAAGTTCTACTTATCATCTGAATATAATTTCTTAATAAACAATTAATGAGAAGGAATAGAATAAAAAAACCTGGATCTCTTGCTTGCCGGGCCGGTATGCTACTTTTATTTTATTTTATTCTATTCCCTCTCACTAATTGTTTAAAATTTACGTGTGGGATAATAAACCACAACCAAATAAATATTTATAATTTCTTTATGTACTTCCAGGATATCTGACTTAATTTTTTTCAAATAAAATGGCAAAGCGTGTAATATATCACATAATTAATTAAACATATAATGCGTAAATGCGTGAAATTAACATGTCACAATAGTCCCCAGAAATTTCACATTAGCCTATCGTTATTCACACCCATTTAAACTAAAAGAAATTTTGGGAAAGGCTTTCTGAAATTTTTTTAAAAAATTTTGTTCAATGTTTTAGTGAAATATTTTAGGAACATTTGAAAAAGTCAATCTTGTTCTTCCTCTCTGCTGTATGCAGAACTGTATGTCTGTAGAGGAGTTTTGTTTTATTTATTTCGGCTGTAGGGTGTATTAATGATGTATCGCCGATCGAACAAGAAGTAGTCAACCTTTCGAGAAGAAAAAAGTCCCACGACTTTCGCCGACCATGGGGGCGACACCCCTCGCCTCCGTTTACTGAATCTATATGTAAGCATTGGGAGGCAAGAGATTTTTTCCCTCCCCTTCTGTGTTGCTGCTGTCAGTGGTTTCGTCACCGAAACGAACCAATCAAACCGATATGATTACAGGACGACGAAACTCCGGCAAAACACCCCCGTGCGCGGTCAAACGCCTTCAAATTTAACTGGACATTGCCCAACTCATGGGAGCCTTCCGTTTGCCTAAACCAAGAGCCTGATTTCCATATACATGAAGTTACGGAAGACTGCTAAAATTGTGTTTACCGAGGTTCTTAAATATTGCGGTAATACATGGCTTTAGTCTTGCTGTGTGTCCAGGAAAATCATTAAAAAATTTCATTGTTATTTTTTTTCCCAACTGTTTGCCTAATTATACAGGACACACACAAACAGGCAAACTAATTTTGCAAAATTCCAAAACATGAACCAGATAGAACTCAACCAAAAATTGATTTGGTAACGAAGTAGAAAAATCGTGTTCAACATTCCTATTTATTTCAGAAAACTGTAAGAAATATATTCATTATAAATGTACATACATATTATATAAATAAAGTTATCATTGCCATTCCACCATTTATATTTTTCAATCTAGTATTCACCTATTCGAGCAGTGTTGACGTCGCATCAAAAAACAGCCCTCAGTTTGTACCTGTAACATAAAAAATATATTTCAATCTATTAACTCTTAATTTAAAAAAAAATTACTTACAGTAATAATATGAACTAGTACTGATGGACTTGCTAATCAAAGATCTTTAAAGATTTCGCTGCAATAAATATATAAAATAAGCTTAAGCAGACCATAATTGTCAGTAAACAGGTAAATGATTTTGAATTTTATTATGTTTATTCAGTAAATTTATTCTCTGCTGACAAAAGTATTTTTACTGAGCTTTACTATCTCAGTTTAAACTCAGCTTAAGAGAGTTCAAACTTTAAACAAAATTAACTTCTTATTTAATGAATTAAGAAGTTAAGAATATTTTCAAAATAAAGGAAAAGGATCTATCTACCTCCGTCTATTATATGTAAAACCCTTGGAGGTATTGTTATTTTTTTTTTTAAATTCTTTCTTAATGTCGAAAGGGTATAAGCATTAAGTCATAAACAATTATGTACATCTTTAACTATATATATTAAATATATATACATACATGTTATAATATGTATATAATATTCATAGCATTAAAAATAGTGCCCACTTTTCATCTCTGGAGCTACACTAAATATAGTTATTATGTTGTTTCCATTTTGATACTATCAGAATACATTTTTTATTCGCGTAATTTTCCAATACCATGACATTTGAGCTATGATAGTCTTGTAATTGAAGAACATATTCCTGTAGCGGAAAAACGATGAATTGTTTGAATGTAGATAGAAAAATTCCGTATACGAGGCTCAGATGTAGAATACATTGTTATTTAAGCCGAATGAAAATCAACATGTTCAATATGTTTTTAGTAAATGCATAAAATATTTCATTAATAGGAATGTTATATCATTATGAGTTGTCTTAAGCTGATTTGTAATGACCGATTGCGCAGTTTTCTTTTTTGGAGTGGGCGAAGCCTTAAACACATAAATTTACCAAGATCATGAGAGCCCCATACAACGTTGTTGAAATCAGTGATCAGAAGACTTCCTTGTACTATATAAAACTGTAATATTTGGGTTAGATGGAGAAAATGAGAAAAAATACAAGGAAATATTTCTGCAACTACAGACTAGGTCGGTGGCTCACATCTGGGTAAGGAAACCGCAGGACTCACCATAGGTAGAGTTTTCTGTCAGCCAGCTAAGATAAGGAACATGACATAAGATAAGTAGCATGGGGTAAAATGGAGAATTCATTTGATAATCCAGGTTTAAAGTAGTTAAATCACACAATATGTGTATATATATTGCTATGATTGTGTGTGTGTGTGTGTGTATATATAGTAATCCAGAACAGGTGGGATAGAGAGTACAGTGAACACTAAAAAAAAACACAAAGAGTGAAATTTTTGAGGATTTTTCGCACTTCATCAGTGAGGAGTGACTCTTCACTCCTCACTGATGAAGGGCGAGAAATCCCAGCAAATTTTACTCCTTGTGAATTTTTCTTTTTGTGTGTTCACTGCACTTTCTATCCCACCTGTTATGGATTCATATATATATATCGCAGCCGCGAGTATTTCATTCATATATATATAAATTAATTAACAGACTACTTGAATTCAAACGAAGCAAATTTCACGATATTGCTCTGAGATCATTCGAACTTGGATTGATATAAATTCCAGAATAAGGTCAAAGTAAAGAGTTGTTTTAAATAACATACTACGAGTAAAATAAATTTCTAATATATTTACCAATTTAATTTATTATTGTTTTCAAACATACACACTAGAAATAATAAATAGAATACATTCTTGATGGCCATATGTAGCTTAGTTGAAGTAGTTTAACATAAAAATATTTATTCTTATACTGGCCTTTATCTATCTAGTAAACATTGAAGGATTCTTTCACCAGAATATAAAATTTTATTAGAAAACTCTATTGTACCTTATTTCTTTAGCAAACCAGCAAGGCCAAAATAGTCATTCTAACTTTTTTTTCTTCTTGCAATTAGAAATATTTCATCATTGAAGATGACTATTTAGCTGAATTCTGATACTTTAAAAGATTTTTTTAAGCTCAGTCATTCAAACTAAAATATAACTCGGTCTTTAGTATTGAAATCATTAAAATCCATCATTGAAATCATCCAAATAAACCCTTTATAAATCAGAACAATTGTTTTTATTAGGATTGGGTGTTTATCTAAAAATTAAATGTTTAAAACATTTAAATGATTCAGCAGACGCAATATTTCATAAACTTATCGAAGCTTATTACTATATACTACACATTAATATATTAATTGTGTGAAAAATAAAAAAAATAAAAGCATTAACCACACATGAAAACTCAAGTTATAGTATATATAGAGTAACTGTAATTCGTTTATTTCTCATAAATTTCAAAGTTTATGAAATGTTTTACATCAGTAAATAAAAATCAGAACTTAAATTATAATTTATTGGCGGACACGATATATTATACTGATTGCAAAAAGATTATGACATTTGCATACAATTTTGACAAGGTAGTTAATTATATTGGATGGAAATTTTGGTGGAGACATAACTACTGTTTTTTGTGTTTTTTTGTTGTTGTTTTTTTGCCCCAACCTCCCATAAAATATGGGGTCTGAGGAGAGGACTATCTTTAGGTAACCATACGCCCATGGTACTCATTTATTATCCGCGGAAAGCTTTTTTCCTGGCTTGGGGAACACAAACAGGTAAGCAGGTTCTGCTAAGCAGAAGTCCCTTAACCACTGTTTGCTTAAGAGAAACTATGTCAGAGGAATGCTCTGAGTCCAGGGTAGAACCCCATTCTTACAGCCCTCTTCAGATCCCATAACAAGTCTTTCTCGGGTGTTCAAATTAACCAGCCAGAGGAACTTCAACAATATTCAAAGGGTTTTTATTTTTATTAAATTTTTTAAAATTATTTTACCACCTTAATTTGAAGCAGCTCAGGTAGAGCTTTATCGTTGTTATTAATAATCTAGTGTAAATTGTCCCTTTTGTTTAATCAATATTTTCTATTTCAGTATAAAGTAAATAGTGCTTACATTTTAAAGTGGATAAATAATGGGTGTTAATCTTTTAATTCAGCTATTAAAATTACAAATCTTGCTTAAAAGAAGTTTAATGATTATCATATTTAGTAAAAATTTTATATTTAGCCATCTCTTTTATTGTTCAATAAAATTANTACTTTACAGATCTTCACCGATCTTTTATATATCTTATATATATATAATGCGTTCTAAAGTAAGCAAACTGAACAGCTGCATGAGTTAGTTAATGGCTGCATTTTGATATTACTATATCGTGATAGTTAAGAGGTAAGTAGAAATTTAATTTTCAATTTTACAAAAAGGACGCTTATTAAAAAATAAATTTACAAATGTAAATACGAAGATTGACAGCTTCCCCCCACTTTTCATTCCTAAACATTATAATTCCTATAGATGAAATTAGCCACTTTCTTCATTTGAAATCATTAATGACACAGACAGACAATGGTATTTGTTTTGCAGCCCTTGCACGACCGCCAGTATGAATGAATGAGAAGGACCTGTTACGTGAGCGATAAGAGGACTGATAACATTATCTCGATCAGCTGGAGGTGCCGGGCGGACAACTCCCAAGCCGTCCCGGACTCGCAAGAGCCTGCTCCGGCCCCCGTGGGGTTTCCCTCCTTCGTCATCCTTATCTGCTGTGCTGCAACTACCTGTCGGTGCTGGATGACACGTCAGTGAGGAAAGGCACGCACAAATTCCAATATTTAAGAATAATAAATAATTAATTCATAATAATATTAAATTTATTGCATAACATTAACTCATAATAAAAATAATAAACTCTTCTTTCGAATAGAACACATCAGAGATCAGCTAATATTTTTTTATACCTCCATGAAGAGGTAGAAATAGGTGCCAAGGAAATTCAATGTGAAAATTTGAAAAAAGGGAATGTCTATAGTAAAATTGAAAAGTGTAGCTTCATATGCCACACGATATAAATCACTTCCTTAAGATCTATCCAGTCAGGAATCTAAATATAATAACAAATAATTATTTAAACGTAAAGTAACAGTGTGGCCAATATCTGAAGGCCCAACAGAGCTTACCTAAAACACTTTAACAGAAACTATAAAGTGTATAAAGTATTACAGATCTGAGAACACTGGCTGTCCGGAGCCCATCAACATGCCCGGTATAGTGGATATAGTTAATGTTAAAGTGTCTTAGGACAGCTTTGAGGTCTTCAAATATTCGGTGCACTGCATATTCTTGAATTAAAATGCATATTTGTAGGTATGCGTTTTATTTATTTTTTTTTTTTCATTGGCATTTACGTTTCACATAAAATGCGTTAAAAAATAACTTTACCATAATGTACTTGGTTAATACCAATGAAAAAATAAATAAATAAGAAATTTGATAACACCATCAAAACAAGATAATTCACTGAGGAGTGTACAATTCCTAAGACCTGCTGGTCAGTGAAAAAGTGAGAAGGGACTCTGACTCTCTTAATATTTTCAAATAATTATTTTTGTGTAAGTTACTTGAAAAATATTTTAATAAATAAAATATTGTAATAAGTTATGATCTAAAATTATTTTGCTAACTATTTCAAAACCATTCAAATGTTTATCTATATTATCTGTTTCAAATTTTTCCCTCACTTCTTGAACTTATTTTTATGAAGTGTTTAATTTATAAGGGTAAAGAACAGTTACATAAACAAATAAACTTAGTTATTATAAATAAATAACATCACGAGACAGTTAAAAAAATAACCAAATATTCAATTTATAGTATAATAAATTGAATTTTAATTTCAATTATATAATTGAAATATCACCATTCAACTGGCCCTCGCTGTTGAAGAAAATATGTTAATTTTTCCCGGAAAGACTTAATGAACTCTTTTAGCATCTATTTTTTTAAAGTTTTATAAATGTTGTTTTAATATTAACAACTTTCGAAAGAATAAAGTTCGCGGAGAAAATGGAATGTCTAATCCTTTCTTCCTAACAAGTGCCTGAAAAATGACAATTAACGCCAACGTTAAAAGAGTGAAAGATATTTCTAAAAATATCTTTAATGCCAATGATGCAGGAAATAAAATTAATATTTCAATTGATTGAATGATCTTATGTAATACTTGTGTAATGGTGAATACTCATCACAAATACTTGAACGACACAATATTTCGAAATCAAGGGCTCTTCGTAAAATAAAATAATAAAAAAAAAACAATATTTTACTTAAATGTTTTTTTTTATTGTTTTTTTTTTACCAAAGATATTGTAATAAGATATTATTTTTGTTGGTTCGGTCAAGGTTGATGAAAAAAAAATAAACAAATTTTTAAAAAATGTATATTTTTTAAATTATCTGCCAACGTATCACGAAGGCGAATGGGGACATCCTGTCCCGAAAATCACATTTTCACGACTGAAAATTTCCTGTCCCTTAAGGACTGTGGTAGTCATGGAAATGTGAACTTAGGGACAGGACGTCCCCTCTCGCCTTCATGACAGCCCTGAAGATGGCTTACAATGTAAGCCGAAACGTTGGCAGATAATCTTTATAAAAATACACATCTACTTTGACCGAACCTCCCAAAAAATAACATCTAATAATATTTTACTTATTTTCATTCAATTCAAGGTTAGTTAGTATGAGTTACTAAATGCACAGGTCCAATAGCCAGTTTTCAGGCCAACCTTCAAATACGCCTTCTTGATGAACATTGTTATAGTAATGCAAGAAGTATTTTCCTATTTTCCAAACGATACCGGACCATAAACGGCACAAGGACAAAAAAAAAAAAAAAAAGTATTGTCTAAAAAGATACTTGATAACAAACAAAAATAATTCGTGTAATTTGACCGAAAGGTTTCGGACAGAATTTCGGTATCTCTGAAGGTAAAAAAAACTAAACGAATCAACAGTGCGACAGATCTGGTGGCCGGACAGACAGATATGGCCAGGTCATTTTTCAGTAGCTGCGAAAGTTAGATTCCTTTCAACTATCAGGAACACTTTTTATTATTATTATTATTTCAATAACTCTTTATTTAAAAATATTTTTGTGAGTACATTTTTTCCCTTGCTCATCTTTCCCGAGGAATATCCCGCCCTTCTCCGAGGAGTAGTCCAGGTTATCCCACGAAAGACTTTCGAGCTCCTTTCTTCTCCTGGTCCGAAGAGCAGGAGGGGACAGTCAATGGAGTCAAGGATGGAGTAGAAGGGGAGATAAATGCCATTGACTCTCTTTGCAAATACCACTACGCTGGCTGCATAAGTCCTTTGGTCACCTCCACCTGAAGCGTCTGTGAGGGTAATCGAGATCCTGATGGGGTGCCAGGTAGAGCAAATTATTCGGAAATTGGCATGGAATAAGACATATCTAGAAGGAATGAGTTCCCATACTCCTATACTCCTATCTGTGTCGGATCTGGAAGTATCTATCGGTCATAATAATTATTATCTAGGCTTGTGAAAGGATTTACTTAAATTTAAATAGCAACCCCAAATGTCAACCCTCTGTGGTAAATATAACCCTCTGGAAGGTTATGAAAATAATTTTTTTTAGGGAATTGGCGAATGATAACAAGTATTAATAAAGTCATGGCCTGGGGATTTGCTTTTGGGAAGCTGTGAAATGAGGTACTTACTTCTTAACTTCTTAGGAATTAACGGCCTTTGGAAGAAGGGACCTGGGAGAAATAACATTCAGATATTTTTCGGTTTCAACATTTTGATTTTTTATTGGGGTGAGATATAAATGCTTGTTTAAGAGGTTAAGCCAGTACTTCCGATTTCATTAACACGAGCCCAAGTTCCATCATCGCGATGAACAGGTGGGGAAACAGACTAGACTATTAGGAGGTTTACGTAGGAGATTTACCAAAGGGAAGTATTCCCAGTTGTAAGGCTGAAGAGGAAAATCATGTAGGATACCGACTGGTGAGACAATCTACGGTCTTTAGGATATGTGAAGGGAGAGGAAGTCTAAAGGGCAGGGAAGATACATCTCAGGCACATCTCTGGATATGTGTTGTGAAGTAGTAGATAGCTTTACCTAGGACTAAGTGTGTTTTCATACGAATGTTGAGGTTTAAGGAGTCAGAAAGAGAGCACCGGATAGAAGATGGAGGGCATTGGATACGGTTGATAATAATAGTTTAACCCGGATAGGGCTGTGATCTGAGGAAAGATGGTTCAAGGATAAGGCTGAAAAATGAAAATGATTCTGTCTTCGGTAGACAAAGAAATCTAGAATACCCGGGATTGGAATATCAGCTGACCAGTATGTAGGATAGGGTTGACTGACAGGAGAGGCTAAGGGAGGAAAGGTAATGCCTGTCTTATACACAATAGTGTAAAGATCGACCAAAAGTGTTGGTCGTCCGTTGGTCAATGCTTAGTTAGGAGGTAATTGCTTCCTACAAGTAATGTGGACCGAGGACAGAAATTTGAGTAACAGGGGGCAGGTTTAGTTGGAGTGTAGCACCCTGCTGAGAAAGAGAGTTTAAAAGAAGAGGTTTTCTGGGATATTGTGGTAGCTTGTAGGAAATCAGTGCGGTAGGGTGAAATTTTAGAAATGGCTCTGGCCGTCAGTCTAAGTTCTTATTAAAAGAATATTAAATTTCTAACGATAATTTTTTTCTTTTTCTTCTGGCCTTCGTAAAACATATATATAGTTGATATTTGTGCAAGGGATTAAAATGCTTTGCACTCTTATACCTGATGATGTAAGAATATTAAACAGGGGAAAATGGTTGGCAGAAGACTCTTCGCTGTTGAACACTGTAGTTAGTGGAGACGAAGAAAGATGCGAGGGAAGTGTGGACAAGGACTACTTAGAGCAGATCCTCTTGTATTATTTTGGCCGAGACAAAGCAGACTCGCGAAGGAGCAGAACATAGCTCCATGCTCGATCCCTGACCTCGGCTCACTAAGGCAGTGCTTAGTATTCGCAGATAGCAGTCGCGGATAACGACAGTATTCACCCTTCCTGTACCATACACTTCCCCCATGAATATATACAGTCAAATTTCCCTGTATCTCTGAACGCTGCCTAGATCTGCTTTGTCTCTATTCATATCTCACTCAGATTTAAATATACTTTAAAACCTACTGTGTAAAATGTTGTTTCATACTCTCATAGCGAAACAGACGTATGTTGTTCGTCATTTCTTCCAATATTCATGAAGTTTTGTGATTAAAATTTGAGTTAAAGAGAATTTACATACTTTCCTTCTGAAAACGAACTATTTTTCCTATTTTTTTTCGATGTCTAAGGAAATCCTTGGAGGAAGTATGGCATCACTGCGAAAAATTAACATTTTTAATATCACTGTATATTGTTCAGAAATTCACAGAAAGTATTTTTAAGCTGTTTTAAGCTTGGTGGAGGGTACACTTAGTCCACCACCTTTTATAATATCAGTAACTTCCTAAATACTTATCTGATTTTATTTTTTGCTTTATGATTGAGTAATTAACTGTAGTTATTTTAAACTGAATTCCATGTAATAGGGCTTATAATAACCAATTATTAATGTTCTTTGCAGTTAAGCAGGAAAAAATATGTCGACGGAGGTTAATCCTTTAATTTTTTTTCCAATCAATTCTCATGAATGACTCATACACAGGCACACAAAACGACTATCTTCCTTGAATTGATGCTCAACTTATTGAGTTACAACCGTAAATTTTTTAAAAAAATTTAGTAAAATATGTTACACAAAATAAATTCTTAAGAAGAGTGCTTTCATATTTATTAATCTAATTATTTACTTATGACGATTATTAATTTTTATGAAACTCACAAATTTTGAATCAGAACTCTAAATCCCTAAATTGTTTTAGTCAAGCCTTCAATTATGAGTTAAGAACGTAAATTATGGGATTAAATATTTTTCTAATTTTATAGAAGTGTGCTAAAAACATACACTTGCCATTATACAACAAAGAGATGTATATATATATACATATATGTGTGTAAATTACTTTTTAGCTTCCCTTCTATTGGATTATGTAGATATTAATAAAATATTTAAGGGACTTGTCGATGAATAATTCTTGTGACAGCCTGATCTTCTTGAAGCCATTTATAATCTTAATAAGCCAAATTATTTCAGTCATCAAGCTCCAATATACTTAGGTCTTAAATATCTGAGGGAGGTTGGCATGTAGGATCTCCAATAAACTTAGGTCCCAAATATCTGAGGGAGGATGGCATGTAGGATCTCCAATATACTTTCGTCTAAAATATCTGAGGGAGGATGGCATGTAGGATCTCCAATATATTTAGGTCCCAAATATCTGTGGGAGGATGGCATGTAGGATCTCCAATAAACTTAGGTCCCAAATACCTGAGGGAGGATGGCATGTAGGATCTCCAATATACTTAGGTCCCAAATACCTGAGGGAGGATGGCATGTAGTATCTCCAATAAACTTAGGTCCCAAATATCTGAGGGAGGTTAGCATGTAGGATCTCCAATAAACTTAGGTCCCAAATATCTGAGGGAGGATGGCATGTAGGATCTCCAATATACTTAGGTCTAAAATATCTGAGAGAAGTTGGCATTTAGGATCTCCAATATACTTAGATCTAAAATATCTGAGAGAGGTTGGCATTTAGGATCTCCAATATACTAAGGTCCCAAATATCTGAGGGAGGATGGCATGTAGGATCTCCAATATACTTAGGTTCCAAATATCTAAGGGAGGTTGGCATGTAGTATCTCCAATAAACTTAGGTACCAAATACCTGAGGGAGGTTGGCATGTACGATCTCCAATATACTTAGGTCCCAAATATCGGAGAAAGGTTGGCATGTAGGGTCTCCAATATCTACATCGAAAGTAAGAAATGTGTGCCCCATTTGAATTTATAAGTACAATCTGCAATGAATGCATAATACGGATATTAGTAAGTTTCTTCTTACAGATCATTATTAAAACACGGTAATGAATGGTAGCATTAATTTGTTTCTATTAAGAGTTACTTTCTCTGGAAGAATGTTATTTTTAACAAAAGGAGGAGATGTCAGTGATTATGAAGGAATTTAGAAACGAATAAAAAAACGTATATTCTGTAATGTAAAATATTTTTGATTTGAAAATTAAATGCTTAATGTACTTCAGCTAATTGAATTTAGTTCTTTATTTCAGTATGCAAAATTTATCTTTATCCTGCTGTAAATCAAGATGAAATTTGTAAAGGCCTTGGCCATTGTTTGATCCTTAATATACAGGTTTGTCTTTTCCGTCACCATTGAACATTATGCTCTAGAAGCTTGTCCTGAGCCATGGGTGTTTAGAGTGGGGTGGTACCCTGTAGATAGCCCCTCCCTCTATATCTCTAAGTGGTTGTTAGGAGCACATGGTAGGTTATACTTAGGTACAATGTATAGTTCTATATTAGTTTTCAAAGTAGTTCTTTTAGCGAATTCCAAGGGAATGTTTATGTTAATGTCTCTTCTCATGACAAGAATTATTTTTCAATTTTTTTCCATATTTTATCTGATCTGTAAGGTTGTTAGACATGACAAAGGAAATAATTATTATCAAAATTAATGTATTTATTTGTGTGTATTGGTATTTTTAAGGTATAAAGGTTATTTTTTGTTTGTGTTTTTCCGCAAATAAATTTTACTTGCAGTTCTTAAAACGCAAAGTAAGAATTTCAAGAAACAAAACTTTAAATTTTTTAGACTTACTAAAATAGACGGAATATATTTGTTATCAGCATTACAAAAAAAAAAAAAAAAAAAATTCAAAACTTAATAAATGTTGAAGTGATTTTTTAAATTAAAAATATTTTTCATTATATTATATTTCTAAAATGTTTTTTATTTAAAATGGTTTTTGTTTTCTCCACGCTTTTAAAATTTTACACGAAGTGAAATCTGCTTGATTTACTTAATTAGCTCTTAAATAAATAACGAGTAGTAAAGACTTTAAAGACAAATTTATAAAAAATAAATAGAGAATTTTTGTTGGGGTTCGGTCAAGGTTGAGCCAGTCATGAAAATTTGATCCAGGTGTATCTCACCTTCATGATTGCTCTTAAAAAGGCTTACAATGTTAGCAAAAAACTCAGTAGATAATAAAATAGTATTTTTTTTTATCACCCTTGACCATAGCGTTAATGACCATCGGCAGTCGACGCACAATATATAAATTAAAAAACCCTTGACCGAACCCCAACAAAATTCTCAACTAATGTATAAATAATTAAATAATGTATTATATTGTCCCATAACCTTTTTTTATTTTTTTTACAAATTATGTCAGATAAAGATTTAAATTTATTTTTCTTGAAAGTTGCATCATTACTACAACCTCAATGGAGAAAGAAACTCCGCTCAAACCAAGAAAAAATTAAGAATACATTTTCTGATTGATTATGTCTATCATATTGCCTAATTTATTTATATCATTTCAATTAACTCTACTAGAAATTTAATAGTAAATTAAAATGCAATATAATCTGCAATCTGATAAATCTATTATTACATCGTCTATATTAATTTAATTGATAACGGATGAAGATATTCAGGTCAATTAACTTGAGCCAGTCTAGAGGCAACTATAACGACCTTATCTTTTGACCGCATTTTCTTTTCGGATTGTTTAATCAGGTTCGACATTTACTCCTATGTGACTCATACAGACTTCCTTGAGTACGAACAGTCCCACCGGTACTAAACTATTAGTTCCAAAATACCCTACCATGGTGTGCTTAGTCGTGTGACACATGCACCAGTGGGAGGCTTCATTGTTACTTCTTCCTGACGGGAGTATCGCTGTTACAGCTATGTCCTAAAATGAAAAGACCCCTCAGGTAGATGAGATCCGACAGCATACCGGTGACAACTCGTTCGACGGAGTAAACCCCAACAGAAAATTACAGGTCCCCCAAGGCTAGTGGGGATAGGGATAAATTTAATCAGGGTGATCCTGGAAGAACTACTTGATCTCGTAACCAAACGTGTGTGCGTAATGTACGGAAGGCAAGTGAAGATATCTGATGAGGGGCCGGGGTAATCGAGGGTATCCGCCAGGGACCAGCCTTTTTTAGAATAATAAAAGCTATAGCAATTGTATGAGCTAATATTTAGAGTACCATGGATAGCAATTTGTCCATATGGCTGAAAGAATTTAGTATATAAAATTGTTTGTGTATGTATGTGTGTGTGTGTGTGTGTGTGTGTGTGTGTGTGTTTTACTTTTTAAATATATATAATATATATGTATATACATAACATTTTGAACGAGCCATTTTTTTTTTTTTTAGTTCTTCTAATGTTGGAACGGTAAAGTTAGTTATGTTGAACATTTTTCAAAAGTTTTGCCATGGCAACTACCTCGAAAACTTCATTTCTTTATGGGAACCTGGTAAATTCGCAAATATTTATTTCACCAATTAACGTCTATTTTCTAGTCACATTTGGTTCTAGTTAAAAACCAAATTTCTTGTGACTTTTCATTTAAGCAGATGTCCGTATATTTACACATCCGCTATTATGATCGTAAACGATCCATTCCCGATTCTAGAGAGGGAAAATACACCGTTCAAAATTTTATGTGTGTGTGTGTGTGTGTGTGTGTGTGCGTGTTTGTGTCTGTGTGTTTGTCTGTATGAGATCTGGATAACTTTTTATGTTATGTCACATATGAGGTAGCTATAGATCCGTCTACATTAAGGATTACCAAATTTATATTTACACCACCACATAAGCGAGCAACGAAAAATGAAAATATTTAAACTGCTTCTTAGAACTGGACTACTACGTTAGTTATTACATAACATTGAGGGTCTAATCAATCATGAGGATGATGATAAATCTTCTCGAGCCTATTAATTATAGATAGATATTTATGAGTTTATTTTCGAGGTGGCGCTAAATAAAGTGGGCACAAACAAATACTTTCTCCCCCGATCCTCTCGCACATAAGGGTGAGGCGTGAAAGTCAAATGGTCGCTCCCAGTTTGGCCTGATGCATTCCCGAACGTGGGAGGGTAACCGATGGGCGTCATTTTACCAAGTCTATCTCAAAAAAGGTGGGGTGGGAGGGCGGTTTCATCAATCGAAACAGCACTTTCTAAATAAATAAAAAAGAGCTTCTTGGGACCTATCTATAGACAAGTAAACCTCCAATTGTGAATTACAGATCTGTTGGGAAAGCCAGTTGTGATACAACTAGTCAAAATTTGCCAATAATGCATTAAAAATCAAATTTATTTAATATACAATGATTACAAGCAATGGATAATGGTGTGTACAGTAATGTATTAAAGAGTAGGACTTTATCTAAATGTTTAAGACCTTAAGAATATGTTTTAATGAGAGTCATCAGATATTACCCAATATTCAGACATCACAATAATACCAACTTATAAGGGTGCTAGTTTGCTGAAGAACAAAATTAATTATTGAAAAATTATGTAATTATTTATCTATTATATATCTGATTTCGTTCCATTGCAACCACAGGAGGTCACTATTGTTACAAGTTCATTGACTATTGCATGCTAAAAATACAAATAATTATCTAATTAGCTAGAATTATTTTATTTTAATTGATTACTGAAATAGAAAATTTTTTAAAAGGGTTATGTTTAACTTAAAACTTTAGGGATCCGCTAAAAAACTTATTTATATGTCGATCAGGATTACATTTTTAAAGTTTTTTAAGCACGTTTTTAATTTAGTTCTATTAATAATGTTATGTTCGACATGTAATAAAATTTGAAAACATATTTTCCATGTTTCAAGAGTGTCAATATTAAATAATTAATTTTATCTTATAAGCTACAAAGACAATGAAAGTGAATGGTACGTAATATTGCTATGGCTGGCTCTAGACTATTCAGGAGGAAGGAATGGAGGAAACTCTCAATATTCACAGTTATACTATTTTTTAATAAAGAATAACAAAGAATTAACTTGAATAAATGAATATCTGTCTGAATATCTTTGCTATAGTAAAAATTATTCTGAACACTAAAGTAAGAAAAATACATTTTTTCCTATTGTGATACAACTATACAAGTTATAAGTTATTGTATTAACACAAATAAAAACAAAAATTATAAAATAATTGAATTTTGACTTTCTTGAATACCTTAACTTCCAAACCATATCAGCTGAAAATATATTCATTCTGTGGTTTGTAATAAATACCTCAACAACAAATTTGGTCCATATATTACTAAAATAAGGGGGCCTGTCTAACCGACGAATTTTCATTCTTAAATAATGTTGGAGAATAATGGTTTTCATCAAATACATTTTTTTTATTTTTTAGAAATACATTAGTATTTTTGACAACAATTAAGTTTCTTCGTAAACAATCGATATAGATTAATTATAAGTTATGTTTATAGCTACTCCTAAGTAGAATATAGTGAGGAACTGCAAAAATATTTCAGAAGTCGGGTCATAATAACAAAATAAATAGCTTAATTTTCTTATAGAGAATTTTCTAATAAAAAACATAAATTTAGTAATACTATTGCAAAATCAATCTTTGGCAAAGAGAGATTATAAAAGCACTCTACATGAAGAATTTGTACATATACATATACCTATGTGTCTGTAGGTATACGTGCGTGCGCGTGTGTTTATTGAGATAGTACAGCTGCTAACTGATATAAAATATCTTTGTTAAGAGATATCTGTTCCGAGGCCGGAGTTTCTTAACGTGTCCTACTGAATCAGTATTGCTCGCGGACACCTCTTCCGAAGAGATTTCGTCTAACAATCGGTGTTTTGTGAAACAGTGTGAGGAAAGTGATGTGCTGTCCTCTACCTAGTTTATTCCTGGGGGGGGGGGGGAGGTCCTTCTTCAGCGCGAAGTATCCGACGACCTCCTACGAATCCCATATTCTCAGCGATGGGAGATTCGCGAGATCACACCTCACATGGCAGACTTTCAAAATGGAAAGCACAATATTTCCTCGTTTTCACCCATTTTACACAATTCACACTGCTCTCCTTTCTAGACAGTACCCCCCTCCACCTCCCCCAGTCCCCCTCCCCAGAGACCCCAGACAAATTATACTTCCTGCAGCTTGCCGAAACGGAAAGTGCATACAGCTCATCTGAATTTCCAACGGCCATATTGTCGGACGAAGTGCTCTGCCGCTTCCAGAAAAGTCAAACTGGCCTACATGTTGCGTGCAACACAGCTTATGTAAGGACTTTAGGAGTCTTTCAGCACTTGGGAAGCAGCTTAACATAGCGAACTTATATGCAGTTTTATTTTAATGACTTAAACATTTTAGAAACTTAAATTTAAAAAAAAATTAATGTCCACTACAGAACTTTACCATAAAAATAATAAAACATTAGTCAATTTTCAATAGGTCATATAAATTCAACTACTAAAGGTCTGCCACATAAAGTGAATATTCAAAGATAAATAAAAAAAATTAATAAAATATAATTACTAAGGATTATATTGTATTAATATTTATACTTAAAATTTGATTTTTTAAATAATTTTGTACACAGTGAAATACTATTATCATCATTTGGTTAGCTTCTTGTGTTATACTGGTACTTATATTTAATAAGAAATATTTATTGTGTAACAAAAGTTTTTCAAGATTAACTCAGCATTACTTCCTTCTGCAAAACTGACAAAAATTATATATATTATATCCTATTGTTAGGATATTATATCCGTATTTATATATTATTATATAAACAAAGAGCAATTTCACTTTTTACCCACATTGCCTTCTTAATCTTGAAGTTTTAAATTCTAATATTATATCGTGAAACTAAATTAAAATATTTTATATTCGAACCTNATATCCCCTGCATTTATTTATTTAAGGTCAAACACCCGTGGTACTGGGCAGACGGGTAAAATCATGCCCAATGAGGGGCGCGAACCTGCAGCGCTAGTCCAGAGAAATCCAAAAGGATAAATCTCGGATTAGCCGGCGTCTCTCTCAATCTTCTGGAAGTAAAGCTGAGTCGGAAAATAGTTAGTATAGCTAGTACACATGGGAAAAGAACTAGAAAATCTATTAGTTCTCCTGTAATGGATTTCTTACCAGAACAAAGTTACTGACAAATTTACACTGCTCAAAAAACAATAATTGTAATTATTGTCAACCTAAACATATTAAACTTTTCTATAGACATTCCTATCCTATACCCATCCTTAAATATACCTTAGAAAAGGAAAAAAAAAAAGCACATCAAGTCAGTCCATTACTAAACATTTGTCTGAAAGATTCCTGTGTTCTGAGGATGTGACATTAAGTCTCGAAAGCGCTCATCCTTAACTAAATATCATTCTTAAAACCGAGCGAAGTTTAACAGCTTGTATTCCTTATAAGAACATCTTTCTTTCGTATTATTTTATGTATCCTGAAGATCAAATCAAATATAATGAATTTTTTTAAAATAAAAAATAACACTATTTATTTGAATCGTACAGGGAGTGGAAAAAATAAAACTCTCTACCTTAGCTGGGGAGGTGGAGAGTTTTATTTTCTAGCTCCTTGTACGAGTCAAATAAATAATGAAATTTGGGATTATTTCACCACAATTATCATCATTTAAAAAAATAACACATTTGAGACGGTGTTACATAGTGTTGGTGTCGTTATAAGTAAACTCGAAAAGATCTTGAGAGTAAACCAAAATTACTGTTGTCTCGATGTAAAATCCTTACTCCAGATGCTATCCCAATCAGAAATCAGAGAGAGAGACCTATCTACATATAGAAAGCTTGAGGTAATGTTTGATACCCAACCCCGTCCCCTTACGCACACTAAACCTGCTATGAATGGAACCTTGGCCGAATTCCCAGCTACTTACTACTCGCTTATACGTGAAGTTCTCCTTGAATGGAATGCGTCTGCACATAATAGTAATAGTTGTCAGGCGAATACTCAGAGTCCAACGGTCTTAATTTTGTATTTCTCTCTTACTGAGTTTCAATGTAATATGAACATTACAAGAGTTTTAAAAAGTATCTCTTTGTATTTTTTCGATCGGAAGATCGGAAAAACAAAACTATGCTCTCTTTTAAGTACAATAATATCTCTCCAATGAATGATATGAAATTATACAGTATTCCAACCTCTTGGGATATACTAAAATGTATATCATTAATTATAAATATTTATAAAATGCAATAATGAAACTTTTTTGTACTAATCACACCTTAACCAAATTAAAATAATATTTCTCAATATATAAAATATACAAATCTCATCTAGAATAATTTATTTATTATTATTAATTCATATTCAATTAAATAAAATTTAACAAAGTTATAAAATGCAGGTTAATGAGAGTTATTTCTAAATGAAGAAGTTCATATACACTTATATACGTATTGGGTGAGTAAGTGATTGTGAATGTGTCCGTGCTCGCACTTGAGAATGTCTCACATTGCTGAGGTTCGTGCACTTTCTCAATACAGCCGTACCAATGCACCTGTCACCATAAATCACCCAGTGTCACACGTCTGTAGAACCAAATCTACTCCGCCAAAGCCAATGCAGTATCATCTCTGCCAAGGGGAAGGGATGTAACACGACCAAAAAGTTCAGATTCTCTGGTTCTCATGGTCACTATACGTCACGTACGATTGAAGTATGAACGTCCCAGACGGGACCCAAGTGCAAGGCAGAAGGGACACTGGATCACATGTCGATGGTTGTGAATGTGTGAAAAGGAGCAGGTAGGGAGCCAGCTGGTGGGAGACGAGGCCAGGAGTCATCCACTTTCTTCAGCTCTCTCTCCGATCTCGCGCCACGTCACAAGACTGCAGGCCTCTGCCCACTAAGCGCGGAGGAGATCTCCACAGTAACCTCAGAGTAACCTCTCTCAAAGCTTATTCAGGTAACTAGGGATTTAATCAAAGACATTCCTCTAATACCTTTTGGTAATCAATATTACTATTTGCACATTCGTGCTAATTACTATTATTTGATTTGGCATTAGCATTATATATAATACTAGTAATTCATTTATGAAACTATGTAATTTATTTACATAAATTATGTAGTTTACTTACACTATAGACCCTCGAAATTAAATATATAAATCTACATACATATACTAACTCACTCTCTTTCACACACCAACTTGTATTTTAAGAATAAACAAAACTGTGCAGAATTTAATTTCTTGAGGCTAAATTACGCCCACTAAATCGAAAAAGTGTTTTTACACGCGCGCTTGGCAAACAGGCATTTTGTTTTACATTTATCAGCTGCATTAGTATGAATTTCATTAAGATAAAAAGTTTAAATAAATATATTTTTTGTTGTCATGGTGCGATATAAATTTAAATAAATTATAACAGGAGAAAGAGTACTCACTATTAATAGTAATGGCATTTTACGATATAAATTTATTTAAATCAGAGTAGAAGCAAGGGTACTTATGGGTACTTGCTTTTGACATTTGATGTTTGTTGCTATATATATTTGATTAAATCAAAGGTTTTCACATTAGTTATACATTACCATACACATCATTTAAAACGTTTTCTCCGATATGAATCAATGATAATGTACTGTTATGGGCACTTTACATTTATTTAATTAATTAAATAAATATATTTTTGAATTTAAGCCTCTCTTCGAGAACTATTAGATAAGTATGTTACTAATTAATTAGCTTGGAATAGTCAGCTAAGGGCCCGTCTGTCCCTTCTTGGTTCCTGAACGAGCCTTAGAGAGCTATCTCCTTTTCTTACTTGCTCCATCGACTATCTAAAACCCTAAATTAGTCATTTTCAATAAGCTTTTTAATGTAATTCAAGATATATTTATGATATATTTTTATATCTTTCAAACCGCTGATTTTGGCCTTTAAGCATTTGTATTAACGGCTAAAAGGGTAGTGCAAGGAGAGGTTTTAGGCGAACACCAAATTGAAAAATCATTAATATCATACGAAAACGTTTGTATGAGATAATAGGTGTAAAATACAATTTTATAGCGTCTATATTCTTTTTTTAATAAAAAACGCTTGATTATAATGATATTTTTGAATATAACTATAATATTTTAGTGCTTATCCCACCAATTTGCTACAAGGCAACTTATCATTTCCGCTCTTTGTTCTCTTGGGCTTGTAAATAAAATTTCCTCATTTACTCTTGCTTATATATAACTTAAATGAAGCACGGAAAATTTGCTTAGATCACTCAGCTCCTGCATGGGGGACGATCTTTAAAAAATCTACTCCATTTCTTGAGATAAAATGATGTAGGGAAAGGAGTTTTAACTGTTCTTTTTTGTTGTTGTTGTTGTTGTTGTTTTTTGTTTGGGGGGAAGGGGGTTTATTTTGAAATGGTGTGCCACAAAAACAATCAATTATATCTCAATAAAAATAAATAACGGATTGAACAAGTAATTCTTATCAGCCATTAATAACCGATAACTGATTATAAAAGTCAAAATTTGTCAAATACATAAGTTTTTAGAATAATCTTATTTACGGTTAAATTGTCCTTGCATTTTTATACATAATCATTAAATAGTTACTAGTCCTAAAGAAAGTTAACAACAGTGACCAATGTAATAACTGAAAATCTTTTCAATACCACAGATAAGAATTGAATTGTCGTTTTGTAAAAGTATTGCATTAAAAAACTGAATGAATTACAAATTGGAAAATTTCCTCTAGTTATAATGTTCTGATAGTTCCTTTTAGTCATTAGCTCGTAGTTCTTCTTTAACAGAAAAAATGGTAAATGCTATCAGTGTTCGCAGCTATTGCGACATTGAAGTTTATTTTTCCGACAAATAAAATAATATAAATGTTATAAAGAAATTAAATGAAGTATATTGAAAACCCCTTACATATCTCCAATGCAGCAAGTGATAAATTATTAATTTTCCATTTTTTTTTTAATACATGGGGAATATTTACTAATAATAATTTGATTTCAGTATCACATAAAACTTCGCCTACAAAAATAGAAAAAGCAGCTGCGGGAATATTTGCTCTTCAATGATCCCTAAAAATACTGAGTAATCTGAAAGCCATTCAAATCCCATTCAGAAGGAATGAGTTGGCCTGAACTTATGAATCCATGGTTTACCAGCAATCTGAACCCACTCTTTTCTAGCTCTCTCAGACTCTGTCACAAATGGCCGGCGCTGAGAACTGTGCGATTTACTCCCTCCAGATATTTGAAATATAGGTCAAAATTTGAATGGTTTCTCTTCATCATCCTCTCCTTCCCGGACCTACCTTCTTCCTCTAAATAAATTTTAATCAATTAGCATATTTATTTATTTATAAAAATTTTAAACTAATCAACTTCTATTCTTTATCGAAATCAATACGTATTTCAATCCAATTAGGGTTACATCAAAACTCGTTATCTCCTCAAATCAAAATGCATTACTCATATCAAACATTCATAATACCATATATAAACATTTATCAGTACATTTAATTTTCAAATTACGGTGTGAGTAAAGATTGTATGAACGATTGGTACATTTTCAAGTTAGAAAATTATTCAACTTTACTCGTGAATTTATCTAGAGAACTATACTATGAAGGATAATGATAAATGCCCTTTTCTTCAATTGAAATTCTAATAACGACATAGCACATTTTCTTACCTCATAACCCTANGAGAGATGTTGTGTCACCAAGATCCCATTTTCATGAAGATGGTTTACAATGTAAGCCGAAACGTTGGCAGATAATTTAAAAAATACACATTTTTCAATTATTACTTATTCTAAATGTAATTACACCAATTTAAAATTCTGTGTTCATTATTTAATCATGGAAGTAATTTATAAGATAAATTTTTAAATTGTTTATTTTTATCTTTGTTCATATTCAAATATTAAAAACTCTCTAATATACGATAACATACACATATACAATTAGAAAAATATCAATTACTCCTAATAGGTGATTTATTTCACATTTGTGAGAAATATTTAATTTATGATTGTATTGTTTTCTTATTTCAATAGTTTAATAATATGGTGATTTTCTTTTCTTTTTTTTTTTCTTTTTTACAGCGTTTGATATTAAACATAACGGATATTACAATTTAAATACAATACAATACAAACACATGGCACACTAGTAGAATAGAATAATAAAAATAATAAATAATAGAATAGAACATGTATTTTCCTCTTGGCTTTTAGCTGGGCTTTTTATTTATTTTTTTTTTATACACGCTTTATGAGATCACTGCCCAGACTTTGATCGCGTTTGTAATGAGAATAACTCTGGGAAAAAGATATTGCTAAAAATTACATTAATTTAATGTATTATATAATTTTATGTTAATATATATTATAGTAAATTACAGAATCAATAAAGGAAGTCGAAATGATACTGAAAATATGAAGAATACTGCTTTCTACAATAAACGTTTAGGGAGATTCAATGATTTAGGAGATAAGTAAAAAAAATTAAAAAGATAAAATTGCTAAAATAATCTAGATAATGTAAAAATGTGTAATGCTAAAATAGTATAAGAAATCTCTCATACTTTCTGCAGAGATATATCATAAAAAATAAAAAGAACTATTTTTGCAAAGTTAAATGCCCTCTTGGCTGCTCTTCTTATGTTGAGCAATAAAAAACCTGATACTGTATTTATGTCTATCAAAAATACGATTAAGTTTTACTTTTCCTTAATATCTTTACATAGGCTATAGAAATTGTTTTAATATATTATCTCGTTCCTAAACTGGACCCTGAATTTACTATGTATGAATTTATCCCAGCTGTAAATAGCGGTAGAAATTACCATGATGCAGGCATGAATTTAGTCCATATAAAGTTTTTAAAAATACCAATACACACTGAATTGTGTTCAGTGATTGAAATTTACAGGAATATGATCTATTTCACAATCTTATAAATTTTAATCCTTTAATTAGAAGTTCACGGTGAAATTTTGAGCTCAACTCTTTTACATAATTAAATTCAGGCATAATTAACTTCCTCAAAGAAAAAAAAACAACGTTTTATAGATTAATCAATCTATTGAACATATGTACGCTGATGACTTGGTTATTGTGGCATATTTTTAGACAGATGCAAGGACATTGTAATACAAATAAACTAGTTGTAAATACTTGTAAAATTCCTGCTATATTTACCCTTAGAAAGGGAAATAATTAATAAATGACTTATATTGGAAAAAAAAGTTCATAGTTAAGCCAATTATTTTTTTTAGTAAAGAAAAGATACAATAGAAAAATTGAAAAAATTATTTTAATCAATGAAGTTCAATAATTTGGAAAGTATAGATTACATAAATCCACTTTAGACATCTTTGTAATGTTTATAAAAAGGTCAAGTGCATACGAGATTTTTAAATAAGGCTTAGTTGTTGGCTGAAAGTCTTACAGATGCCCCGAAATGAACTACAAAGAAACTGACCTGCAATAAAAATCCAAGCAGTTTTTTTTTTTTAATATCATACGAAAACGTTTGTATGAGATAATAGGTGTAAAATACAATTTTATAGCGTCTATATTCTTTTTTTAATAAAAAACGCTTGATTATAATGATATTTTTGAATATAACTATAATATTTTAGTGCTTATCCCACCAATTTGCTACAAGGCAACTTATCATTTCCGCTCTTTGTTCTCTTGGGCCTGTAAATAAAATTTCCTCATTTACTCTCATTTACAACCATCTCTAATGAAATATGGTAAATCTGCTTCGATTACGTATCTCCTGCGAAACTATTTTAAAAGCGAGATTGAGATGTTAGGCGAAGATCAGATAAAAAAATCGTTTTTTCTTCAAATCATTATGTCGTTTTGTCAGTAAATTACGTATAAAGTAAACACTAAAGTAAAAAAAATGATTAGATATGATACTTGGCTGTTAGGATATTTTTCTTTTTTTTAATGATGTTAGTAGTAGTAGTAGAAGTAGTGGATTGAAGGGCAATAAACTTCTAGGTTATTACGCCCTATAAATACCCCTT
>KZ808150.1:132646-149587 GCA_000696205.2 Oncopeltus fasciatus | reverse complement strand
AAAAATTAATTTACAAGATAAGAATAAATATTAATGAATATGTGTAAAATATAAATAAATTTTCTTTATATTTTAAATGTTTTTATAAATCATGTTTTATATATTTGCTTACTTTGTCTGAAAAATGTTTAAATAGGATCCACTACAAGGAGTTAACTTCTAAACGAGTTTATTAATTTATTTTTTCTTTTAATTTTTCAAACTAAAAAGATGTTATATGAACATCAAACTCTACCCGAGCTTGTAAGGCTGGACGAAAATGATTTCCATCAATTTAAATGAGTTATAAACTTTGTTATTTAAAATACTATTATAATAAAAGATTAGTTCTTTAGTTTTGTCTTTCAATTACCCTTGCTAAAACAAAATATTACGTCTGCCAGAGTGCATGCACACATTGTCCATTAAAAACACACGCATATATATATATTAAAAAAGTAAAATTCTACATTAAAAGTATCTTTTGCAGCCAGATTTTTTTTTTGTCAAGGGTTAAAATTCATTGAGAGACAAGGAGAGGTATGAGGAATAACAATATGATCGCATATTAATATCATTATTATTAGTGCAATGCTTAACTAATTGTCCTATTATTTGACGTACTTTTTTTTACAATTTTCGAGGCTAAGTATCCGGGGCTTAGGAAAGTGCATATTTTCAACTCCATTCGGTACTAGAATAAAATTTTTCTACGGATTCAGTATTTCTGCTTCTGCTGAACAAATTTTGAAATGTTGGGCGGTTCACAACTTAACCGCCATGTTTACATTCACAAAAATCTTCAAGACTTGGGCAGAACTGGAACAATCTCAAGTAAAAGTGCTTCAAAAAAATCACGAAACATTGTGTTAGAGAGAGAGAGAGAGAGACGCGATGCCCTTTCTGTGGGAGACGCCCGTGGGACTTTCTCTGGACACGCTCAAGGTCTTCCCATCATCAGGGTAATATCCACTGACCCATTTTGAAATAAGAAGAAGAGGTCTCTTTTGGGCAATCAGTAACATCACGTAACCATGACCTCAGCGTGCTCTCCCTCTTCTGGTAAGAACATTGGATAAATACATACATTTAAAGCTAATAATAGTTAAACTATTATAATAGCAATAATAATGAACTTCTATTGCCATGTTACTTCATCAAAACATATAAAATAAAACTTTTTTTTTTAAATACTGATTTTAGTGTGATAACAGCGGGATACCACGCTAATTTTATACAAGAAATACAAGGGAATCGAATTAAAAAAATTTTAAAAATTGATTAGCTAGCTAGCCTCTATAGTGTAATGGGTAGCATGACTGTCTGGAAAGCAGGAGACCCGGGTTCGAGTCCCGACTGAGTTAGTACGATATGTTTTTATTCTATACCCATGCTAGGGTATAGACATGCATAGACAATATAATTGTCTTGTATAAAATAAAACCGTTCCGTTCAACATGAGAGAAGCACTTGATACTGCTGTTGTCAAACCCAAAGCACAAAAAGTAGCCAAAAGAATGTCCATTATCAATCTTGGTAGAGTCGAAAGGCCGGAAATCAATGGGAGAAAGATATGAAAAAAAATCCTTGGCCTCAAATTCCTCAACAACATGAAAACATAACAACAAATTAATCCACATCAGAAATGAAACCCATTAATAAACCGTAGAATACTCAGATACAAGGAGAAAATAGAGGATTAAATTTTATTCACCAGTGCTCAAAAATGAACCTAATACATCAACAAAAAAAATTACCAAATTTTGTGTGAAGTATGAACTTTTCAACTTGATACTAACCTTTATTAAAATTTCTTGTAATTTTGTAATACAAAATAATCAAGCAAGATTTAAAGTATTTAAAGCAATATTTAATAATTAAACCTGCATTTTCCTGAAAGGGACCTTAACGTTGGCAATAATAAATTTTTTTTAATTTGCATTTAAGTTTTTATTTATTAAAATCCCAAAATCATTTCTTCCACAAAAAAATCGTTGGTCAACTAACTATTTCCAAAAATTGAGGACATTATGAAACCATTTACCTAACATCCTCTGCTATGAGCAGTTGAGGCAGTAAAAGTAATTTACTTTGAACCTTAGAGCATCAATTCGCCAATGATCTACTGAATACTTAATATTAGCTATAAATTAACAAGTATATAAACCTTCCCAGCTTTGGTGAGACAACATCCAACCATCATTGTACAACGGGCTTCTGATAATGATATCTATATCGAAAGTTAAGGAAAATTCCAACAAGTTGTATTTGTAAGAAAAATTATACCATCTCCTCCAATTGCAGAGATTCATCCTACTATAAAAGTTGGGTACTGGTATAGCGCAATTTCGCGAGGATTGTGTGCGTGATTTCGTACACTCCTTCGGCTCCCAAAGCGGGGCGTAGTAACCCTGAGTGGACGACGGAAGGCTGTCCCAGCTATCCGGGTCAATCGGACACCGTCCTCTTGCAGTCTTACGTAAGCAGCGAGTGCGTCCGGAATGGAGAACAGCGAGTGCCTCCGGGTGGAGGCAGCGGTCAAAAACGAGACGCGCATCCTCCGCGGGCTTCGGCTGGGAGTCCGACCAAGCCTGTGAGGTGTGAACCTGACTGTGAAACCAAGAGACTCAATCATGAGGAACCAGTAGAGGGCTTAAAGTCAAGACTAAACCAACAACTAGGGTATTTCATGTTAGGTAAATGTTATAAAACTATAATCTAAAAGGTTATTTTCACTACCAATGAATATAGAACTATCATACCTTCTATTATCCGTCTTCATTGGTTTCTGCAAACCATCCTCCGTTGGCGAGCGCTTTCGGACGCCTTGGCCGAACGCCTGAGGCAGTTGAATACAGACAGTGACAGTGACCACACGTATTCGGCCAAGAATATGGACAATGTCCGAAAACGCACGCCTGGAGGATGGTTTGCAGAAACCAATGAAGACGGATAATAGAAGGTATGATAGTTATAAAACTATAATTTAATTTACCATTATTATGTTCTATAAATTATTTTTAAACTCAAACAACGGTGATTTTACAATTTCATTTCCCTATAAATCCCAGATTATGACAAACAGACATATTTAAAATCTTATTTCGGGTCCTAAGTATCTCGAACAGTACAGCTTTAAATTTTTAAGAGTAATGTCATATAAAACATATGACAACCTATACAGTTAGTTTTAAGAAGAACAATAATAAACTAACTGTATAGGTTAAGTAATATGTTTTATATGACAGCTAAGATTTTTATTTTCAGTATTTTCACAATAATGTCTTTCCTATTAAGATAATAGTCTAAAACATGGAACGTTGCTTCCCTTCCAACATCAATGAACCGGAGGACAACGCCCACTTTTTAAATGTTTTCTTACTGAGTATTACATGTTGATGCATAAATGTGTTTATATAATTATCCCTATGAAAACCTTCATTTTATTTATTATTATTTCATTCATAATGTCAATTTCAATGAAGGAACATTCACCATAAATGAATTCCTTCAAGGATTTGCAATGAAAAGTCTAAATACAGGATTTGTTTTATATATTGAAAAATAAGAGAGGTCCATCCAACATTCAAGATTAAATTCATAAATATCATTCTCGATACACTTCTTATTTCTTTTTTTTTTTACATATATTTTTTTCTATAAATTCTCACAGAAATTCGTTATATTTACACTAAGTATAACGAAAAAACTAATGCTTCTAATTTTAGTCTCCATCTAAACCCCTCTTCCCCCTCAAACGATTTCAGATTTTAACTATTCATTCAACAGTTTGAGAAAGAAAATTGCATTGATTAAAAAATTGAAAAACAATAATTTGTAGCTTTGTATAACCCTTGAATTTTTCCATAAATGTAAATTTTTTTTTTTTATTGCCAAAACAAATACAAATATTCTTCATAAAATATGTACATTAAAAAGTATACAAATAATGCTAAATATACAAATTAATATATGGCTACCCTTCCATAAAGACAAAGTCTGTGACATGGAGAGGGAGCTGTCACCAATGAACTCCACTTTGTTAATTTAGCAAATGATTAACAGTACATAAACTACATAAATTCTTAAACCTAGAAGATATCAAATAAATATTTACATAATATATAAATAATTACAAAATAAAAATTAACCTACTTTGGGAAAACATACGAGAAAAAGAATAATGTCAAAACTTATTTTTGCCTTGCTAATAAATATTTCAAATTCGTTAAAGTTTTTCCGGTAGCTCCTGATATTTAAGTGAATTATGGATATTCCCTCAGACATTGTTATGTGATAAGCCGAGTCGAGATCATAATAATTACAGTTAATAGAACTGAGTTCTGACATAATCATAAATAAAGTACACAATATTATATAAATGATGAGTTATCATTTCAGTAGAATATTCCAATATGAACGATCGCAAATATTTAAATAATTTAAAGAAAATAATAGATTTACTGATATTTAAATTGTTTAAAAAATAATAATGATTAAGTGAGATAAGAACTAAAAAAGATTGTTTACAAAAGACACAGACATACAAACATACATACACTTGAATATACTCGTACATATACAACATTTGAATTGATATTACACACATATACATTGAATAATACATAAATAAATTTACGGAATTAAGTTGAATTAGAAGGATCATGTTTTTTAATAAGTTTATTTAGTTTATCGAAGTCCATTCTCATAGTGACCGAGCTTTCATCCTTCTTCATCAGTGCTTTGAAGTCGCTCCACCAGACAAATTTATAGCCATGTTCTTTTGCAAACATTCTTGTTTCCTAGAATAATTTCTTGTTTGTTGGCGAGAGGTGGTCAGAGATGAAGATACGCTGAGAAGAATTCGTTTTCAGTATTTGATCAGTGGAAAGTTTAAACTTAAACGGCTTAAATTCTTCAATCCATTTTGATTTTGTTTTATAGTGTTGAAATTTTACCACTATAGGATTAGTTTTTTTTTTGTCTTGTTAACAGCTGGGTCTCGATGTGATCTCTCAATGTCTTCAGGCTTAAAATCAACGGAAATCACTTCAGCGATTTTATGCAGGATTTCTTCAATCGACTCATTGTCAGTTTCAGTGACTCCATTAATTTCTATATTTTTTACCCTCATTCTTTGCTGCATTTCAGCCATTTCTACACTCTGTGAATTAACCTGTTTTTTAAAAACTTCACACTCTTTACCTAAGGATGCGATTTGCTTTTTCAGAACTTCATTTTCGGTCTTTATCTCGATTATCTGCGCTAAAGCCTCATCGAGCTTAGAACAGCAGAAATCAACCGACGCTTTGTAATCTTTAATTATATCAGACTGTTCTTGGAATTTCTGTAACATAGCTCTATGAAGTTCAGTTAGGCCCTTGATATCATCTTTTGGTGGGGTAACCGACATAGCAGAAGTCGACTTGTGGCGGGTTGTATCCTGATGAACACTTATTTTACTGTGTCTTCTAGCATCGGTACATTCAGGACATGTCCTGACATTAAGTGTCTGTTGAGCTTCCATATTAATTAAACCGCTGTCATCAATTTGTGAACAATTTTCGTTCACATGGAAAACAATGAAGCACGCGGTGCACTGGATGCTTTTGCCTTTGCGGCTGATAGTAGTATGGCAATGCCCACACAGCACCATTACGACTGAATGTAAATTCTGACAAAATAAAGATGACAGGAAACAAGAACCTCTACCAGCTGACTGAATGAGCAAGCGCCACAGATAAGGGAGCCAGAAGTACCTGAGCCGTAGTAATCCTCCTAGGAATTATGCAGATAAGGGAAGATTAGGCAGGTACCTCGCTACAGTTCGGGAGGAAAGAAAAATCGTTTAACTCCGGAACCACAACACTTGCTTCACAGCCAGTAAGTGAAATACAACCGGTCTTGCGCCGTCTGCACTTATGTAAATTTTTAAAATGTTAGCGTCAGTATTTCCGATAATATCGCTAAAATATGTGGAGCCGATCCTCACTGTACGAAGTCACTAGGACAATCAAATGCAAATATTAATTAACACTTAGAAAATATTTATATCAAGTTGTAATTTAGTAGTAAGTCCTACTTGCTCAAAGCTGAACAACAAAAAACTTATTCAGTTGTTGTGCATAATCGTTAAAAAGTTTTTATTTTATTCAATAAGCGTTCAGGGTAACTATGCAATAAATGCTCAAACTATCATTTCGATTCTTTCATCCATTTTCAAAGCAGCTCATGCATTCGTGTGAGCGTACGCGCCAGTGCTCACATAACAATTAGCCCAGTCCATAAATGTTTTATTTTTATTTTTTAATTTTTGTAATCTTGAGATCTCAAAGCATAGGTTTAAATATGTTGTTAAATCAATTTAAATTTTTGATTATCGCTATACTCTCCTTTCCATAAATGAAGAATAGCTCTCTAAGGAAAATTAAAATAGTAAGCACTCCTGAATTTGGGACCCCCGACTCATTTTTCATACGGAAGGGCAACTTTTGACATTCATTTCGTCAATCATAACGTAATCAGGTCTCGAAGTAGGGCCCCTGGCAAAGACAGCTTTGTCTATTGTCTCAATAGCGAACAACGAGACAGAACTCCACACATCTAGTACGGCAGAGATTCAGAGGAAGAAGTCGGACTTCCATCATGAAGGGAAAGGACAGAAGACATTCCGGCGCGTAACGAGGATCACAGTGACTTCCGGCACGCACCCAGTTCTCGATAGCCGGCGTCAAAGGAATCTTAGGTCACCAGGGACTCAATGAACTAGTTCTCCAAGGGGTGCAAACACCACTCCTTCCTCTTCCTCGGCTTTGCATACCTAACCAAGGGGTTGGAAATCTTTTTTTTTTTTTTTTTTTTTTATTATTAACAACAAAGAAATGTTTAAAAATATCTTCTTTTAAAAAAAAATTAATTTACAAGATAAGAATAAATATTAATGAATATGTGTAAAATATAAATAAATTTTCTTTATATTTTAAATGTTTTTATAAATCATGTTTTATATATTTGCTTACTTTGTCTGAAAAATGTTTAAATAGGATCCACTACAAGGAGTTAACTTCTAAACGAGTTTATTAATTTATTTTTTCTTTTAATTTTTCAAACTAAAAAGATGTTATATGAACATCAAACTCTACCCGAGCTTGTAAGGCTGGACGAAAATGATTTCCATCAATTTAAATGAGTTATAAACTTTGTTATTTAAAATACTATTATAATAAAAGATTAGTTCTTTAGTTTTGTCTTTCAATTACCCTTGCTAAAACAAAATATTACGTCTGCCAGAGTGCATGCACACATTGTCCATTAAAAACACACGCACTGCACGGAGACTAAAACTATTAAAATGCCCCTATTTTTATATTGCTTATAAGATACTCTATCTTATATAAATATAAATTTATGGATTTTTTCTAATAAATTTCTTATAAAGTTCTAAAAATTCTTCAACTTTAGCAATGTTAAAATCTACTTGCAAAATACAACAAAGTAATATAGAATAAAGAGAATAACTGTATCAAATTTACTTGGTTCAGTGTTGAACCAAGCCCAGAAATTATTAACAGATTTCGTAGCGTTTTTGCTCATGCTTCCTAACAACGCATATTAAATTTAATTTTTATGTATGTATTAATATTATTAATTTGGAATGTGGTTGCATTGGTTTTTCATGTCTCAGAATGCCGCTCCCGCCATCCATGTGCACTGCTGTTTCCTTTGTTCGTTACTTCATGGGAGAGGGATTAGCTTTACTAAACTTTGCATAGTTCCTTCGAGTTTCTGAGATCCGTGAAATGTTCGTTGCTTTCTTCATTCTCTAAATATTCCGCAGGCCTATCCCACTTGCCCAACCAAATCCAAATTCGTAAACAATTAATGAGCTTTCACTGTAGTTGTGTACTCCTAAGTCACTGATTTCGTTCTTTAAACAAGCAACTTTGCCAACTCCTCTGCCAGCAGTGTGGGAAACAGGCAATCCGAAGGATTCCTGCCAAACTAGACGCTCACTTGGCTTGCTATCCACTGATCAGGAAATACAAATCAAATAGGCCATTTGCATATCAGGAAACAAGATAAAATACTTGTTCAAATGCATTTAGTAGATTCATTAAAAAAATTAATGAGACCCTGGAAATTTCTTATTCACTAATAATAAACTGCCAGGGTCTGATTTATTAAGTAGGCTAAATAATGAATTTTAAAGAAGAAAATAATTATCAAATGTTCTGCTGATAGATTTAAATGCCAACAGAAATTTAATTTTGCTAACTTCATTTATTCAAATATTTAGACATTTTCACAAATTTAAAAATAAACATCCATATTTCCAAAAAGGTTGGAGGAGAGGGAGTCTAATGGGGAAGGCGACAGGTACTCAAGCCACCATGAGACCATGAGAAGCTAATTTCTGAAAAGGCAATTGTAAAATATTTTGACTCGGCTTATCCGTTCCTAAATAACTGAAAATGTGATAACTAGCTCCTCAAATATTCTATTAAATTTGTGATTTATAAAATCATTTTATTTATAATAAATTGATTCATTTTAAAACATTTATCCAGAACTACTTACTGTTGTGCCTCATCGTGAAGTTCGCACTTGGAGTTTTTGGAAAATTTGACGACAATAATCTTTGTTTGAAATAAAGTTTAAAATTTTATTCTTCTCCTATTCTCTTTTTATAAAGAAATGATGTGTGAATTTACCACAAAAATTTAAGATTATAGTAAATTTGCACAAAAATACTTAATAAAAGTTTTAATATTTTAAATGCATGGTTAATGTTTGTTTTCCAACAATATCAAGTTATCATTGAGCAATAAAGCATATCATAATGAGGGTTGTAGAAAAAAAAAAAAAACGAGTGAGCTTACCAAATATTACTCACAAACCTTTAGACGAAAATAGTTTAAAATAATAATTATAAATATGGATTCTGTTCAAGGTCCATCTTATAATTTTTTATCTCTGCTCTAGATTATTCATTATTTTATTTTTGCGCCAAATTTTTTTCTTTTTTGGAAACTTCTTGGAAACTGGTGTTTTTATTTTCCTTTACTTGAACTTTTAATTATTTACATCAAATTTGTAATTTTTTTTTATTTAGTCTTAAATGTTTAATATAAGCTAATAGTGAGGAATGGCTGTAAATGAAATCGATATTTCTACTTATGTCGCTGAAGTATCCTTCCTCAAGTCCCATATCGTTCCAAAATGAAACAGTTCATACCATCACAAAATATGAATTTTTTTATTTTCATTTGAACCGTCAATTTGATCTGTATCAGCCATCCGGAGACATCATGGCGAAATTTCAGAGAAATGAAAAAGTCAAAGTAAAACGAAAGATTAAGTGAAAACACTAATTTCAATTTTGTCACTATTATTATAACTTTATTTATTTTAATTATTAAATCCTTAAGTTTTACTGTACTCAAAAGGGTATATTTTTAAGTAAAAACCAATATTTTCTCTATTACTTTTTATTATATTATATATTGGAAGTGAAATTCAATACGATATACGCAAATAGAATGATTAACAGATAACCTTTACAAAAGATAGGTTATCTAGAATATAACTTTTTGTAGCTATGATAATTTAAGTGATCTTGATAATGGAAAACTACGTTTGGCAGATATTCCTAAAATCTACGCAAAAATAATGTCCATTAATATTAATAATAGGGAAAACTATTCATCATTCATTCATTTTGAAGTGAAAAAATATTTGTGTCAAAATATGAGTCTCTCTTGAGGTAAACTGAATTAAGATCAATTAATTAATCGTCATCGAATCTGGCTTGTGGAAGAAGAATGTTTTCGAATCATCGTTACGGAAAATAGCTACATAATAACTACATACCTGATAATATGATCGTATTTCATGGAATTTTGAATTAGGAAGTGATATGTCAAGCGACTTCTGCAGATCGCATTTCATTTAAAAATGTTGGTATACATACCGCCCACAGACATTATTTTGGTAAATAAAAAAATAAAAGAGTCGGTGAAACCCTAGTTGCATTAAAACTCAAATTCCAATTTTACCATAAAAGTTATGTAATTTTTTTTCACATTTACTTACAGCAAAATGTTAAAAAAAAAAATATATNTATCTCAAATTTCCAGCATTGCACCATAGCATAAGTCATGATACAAAATAATTAGTATTCAATTAAACAGTTCTTAAGCCCAATTAAAAAATAAAAAAAAATAAAAAAAAAATGCCAAAACTAAATAAAAAAAATTTCTCTTGATACATTGTATTTCGGATTTCTTACGATAATTTTATGTGTATTTAATGATTTTTTTTAATTTACGGTTCTGAAAGTTATCTCTATATTCAGTTTTATGAAAACTCTATATTCAGTTTTAAGCACAAAATCATTTTGATTGAGTTCCGAAAAATGGTTACTATCAATCAGTTGTTTAGACACTCAAATGTTTGTTTGTTTTTAAATCAATAATAAACTAATATTTTTTAAAATAAAATGAAAGTCATTTGATAAAATAAAATGATAAAATAAAAATAAAGTACATATAGAAAATGAGGTTTATAAACTTAAATAGTAACCTTTTTCAGAGAAACAGTTAGGTTCTTTTTTTAATAGAAATCTTTACTATATTCTTTTTAGATAGAACTTTTTTTTTACACGGACTGTTTCAGTTGGTAAAATATGTAATTTTAGTGAGAGTATTAACTCAATAAATGATAAATTTCATAGTTTCTAAAAAAATTTATTAGATTAGAAATATTGTTAAGTTAATTTTTTTGCGCCAAATTTCATTTCTGTGGTTTTAAGATGAATGTTTTCTAATGAAATTTCTAATGCGTTTTCTAAAATTTTAGAAGTCTCCTTTAAAATATATTTTTCACCTGTGATTTTAGTACGTTTTCTGAAGGCAAAAAGAATGAACAACTCAAAAAAATAAATAAAATTGTGAATTGTTTCGCAAACATCTTTTGCTATAAAATTTTGAAAATACAAATTTTATTTTAAATCCTGTTTAAATAAAAAATAACTAAGAAAAGTTTCAGTTTCAAAATTTGGATAACATTTTTAATAAGAACCACATAGTAAACAATAATAAAGATATGCATTCATGATTTTCTTTTTAATGGGTAGGGATCAGAAAGTGAGATTCTACATTGTATTCTGGAGAAGGATAATCAGATTTGTATTTAATATCAAATTTCAATTTACTGAAGAAATTTTGCGCACAACATATTAGTTTATTTGGTATTTTTTTTTTTTTTTTGGTTATTTTATCGATTATTTAAAAGAAAAACACTTCTCAGGATCCACGTATAAGATTACGAATATCTTATAAAATAGACGTAATTCAGATAAAACATCGAAAGATCAATTTTTTTTAACAGATATCAAAAAGCCAGATTTCCTTCTTATTTCAGAAAGATTTTTAAAAATAAAATAAAATAAAGCATTATGTCTTGCCAACAGATAACAGACATTGGTTACTTCGTGTCACGTCAAATTTAATCAGATCTACATATTTTGTTATTTGTAATTTAATAGATTATTTTATTATTATTTTAAATTAGATAAATTGGATTCCTAGATTTTATTTAATGGGGCAAACTAATATATCAAATTATTATTAGCATGTTATTTTATCAAATTACACAAATAAAAAGATAAAATATCAAAGGTGATTTTAGAAGCAAATTAAATACATTTTAGTAATAATACTATTTTATTTAGTTTAATTCTATTTTTTATGTGACTTACAAGCTTGTGAGTTTTGATGTAAAAAGTATTTTACTTGAGAAATATATAAAGCCATATAAATTCCTATACAAATAAGAAAGATATATTTCAACTCGTCATTTAACTAAAAAGATATATTTTTCATTTAGAATTATTGAGATATTTAAAGATTTATTTAATATCACTTATAAAAATCTAAGTGAATGGTATTAAAAATAAATTGCAACTAATTATAAATATAATGGGAAAAAGATTAAATTTGGGTGTTAAACTTTAATTCACTTTTATTATGAAGTGAAGCATTATTACATGTTGCTCAACGCACTTTCTAGATCTTCAATATTCTCAAAGGTGAGGAATCTCACAGAGTACATATGAGAGAGGACTCTCACACCACCAGTCTGGAATCTGATGGATTCCAATGCTCTGGAGGAAAGATGGACTTAGAAAGTGCTCAGCACTAAAAATGGGAAATTAGGTAATGTTTGGACAGAAGCAATGGATAAATCCCTCTAAAATCTTGTTCATCAATGTACCCTGTACTGATTGTCAGAAAGAGATGAGCTAAGATAATATATGTGATAGTTTGTGGTTACTAGTGTGTTCAGGAACACTATACCAGGTTAGATAGCAGGAATCAAAAAATAATAGTAATCTGTTAGGGACGCCCAGAAGAGGGCCTAGACGAAGACCCTGGACCTCCGCAGGTGTAAAGTACATTCTGGGCTTCCCCCAAGGTTTTATTTAAGCTTGCCCGCGCCTTGAGTTTAGTTCTCAGTCATTCTTTAGTTTCTGCTAGCTCTGACACATTCAGTGATAAACAAATTGTGACATACAACTGGATTGTGACAGTTCAGTGATAAATAAATTGTTGTGATAAGTCTTAGTATTTCAGTGATAAGGACTTATTGTTTATCATTGTAAAATTGCCGTAAGTAATAGTTGTTATCTTTAATTATATAATAGATATAAGGGTAGTAGAGATCGATTGTTAACTAGCGCTTGTATTTGTTAATAAATTAGGGATTGTATTTATAGATATAGTATTTAAAGTATTTATGTTTTTTTTTAACCCGTAGCCCGTAACGTAATATAAAATAAAGTTGTTGTATTTTTTTATCATATAGTTGAGAAATGTTTACATGTTTAAAAAAAGGAAAATCCACGCCTAAGTGTATTCAACTTCTAAATGAACTATGTAGCTCACAGTAATCAACCCTACAAACTTTGGTAACAAAAAATTTATCCTTCGAAGAAAACAATATTATTATTTTTTTTTTAATTAATATAAAATATGTGAGTTTTCTGAGTAATAAAAAGACCTTATGCAGGAGCTGCGGAAACTCAGCAGATTTCCTATGTTTCATCAAAAGCAGTCCCACAACAGGTCATAGAGGTCCAGAGGGTGACCTCGTGATAAGGATGTGTTTATTCTCGACCCATGGCAGACTAGAGAAGGTGTGTGGTCAGTACCCCATTCTGGCATCCTGATGCCTTCCCTTCAGAGAAGAATCCTACCCAGTTAGGGCTGGGTGTTCTCATGTGTATACCAGGAATCCTCCGGCTCATTACAAGGAAAAGCACAGGAAGAAAAAAAAAACTGTGCACTGTGGTATTGAATCAGTGACTTTTGGTTCCGGAGTCTAGTGCCTTAACCATTGGACATCCGTGCACCGCTGCGTATTTTATTTAAGATGAATATAAATAAGATTAATTGACGAAATTTTAAGGATTTTTAGCTTTTCTATCAGGATTTAATGTACTTTAACCTAACTTTAAGAAGAAAAGTATACTTCTGAGCTGGTCTACACTCATATTTAACTTTAAAACTCCCATGGATAACTCATTGGAAAATCACTCAAATGTATACTTGGTAAATAAATCGTTCAAACCGGTAGATAAATCGATACTCTGGCAAGACTTAGACTTGTCGAAGCCCCCCAATTATGATATGTTTGTTGTTGTCATCCGAGTAGAAGGCATGTATGATTTTTAGCTATAGGATGACACAATCTACGAAATATCATATAAATAATTAAATATATTTTACCGCCAGTTATAATATATAATGAATTATGGACTCATTATACAAGTTTTGCTAAATGTATTAGGCTAAGAGCAAAATTGTCAATTTTATCTTATCAAATATTTTACACTCTACCTCTACTTCGTAAAATGTTATTATTGATAAAAATGGACACTTTACATGGATTATATTTGACACCTGACTCATACTAAACTTTAGAAAAAGGTAATGAAATGTAAACAAAATTTCTCAGAGTAATGTTAGCTTTCTTTGTTATGACAGTAAACGTTTTAGCACAACTTTAATAGGCATTATTATGATACATATCACAATTTTTTTTTAATTAGAAATTATAATGGTATAGAACTTTGGTGATACTGAGCAGGCAAAGATAGTTTTATGTCATCGGAAAGAAATATTCAGCTCTCGTCATACTGTGCAATACATATGCTTAACCAACACCTGATATTTAACAGACTTCCTTCGCTACCGGGAATGAAAATAACAGAGCTTTTTGGTGAGAACATCCCTTCAGAATCTCAAGAAAACATCGCAACAGCTGGCTGAGGAGAAGGCAACCCTGTGTTCTGTTGGTACTTCTGCTCGAACTGAAGGGAGACTGGGGGAGATGGGTTTCGAAAAAGGCTGGGAAGAAACAACCATGGCTTAGGAAAGCCAAACACAAGAAGAGGCATGGATTGGGTGACATTCATCGAAACTTGAGTGCTAGAGATTGGGCACAAGTGATTTTGTCGAAGGAAATCAATTAAGTGGAATTTATTAACGTAAACTCCGGAAATTCCCTAAAATAAATTTTTTCATAAGAAGGAGGAAAGAGGAAGCCTACCACTTAGATTATGCTGTCCTTACTGTAAAGCATGGTGGAGGAATGTAAAAATTAGGGGTGGTATGGAAGTTTTGAGTATTGGAGAAATGTTTTTAAGTAAAGGGAGTAAAAACATCGATTGATTGAAATCTATACCTACGTATAAAATGAAAACCTCATTTGAAAAAATATTTTTATTCTTTAAGCTACATTTTAAGCAACAAAATAAACGTCAAAGAATTTATAAAAAAAAAGTATTAATTTGCCATTTTTTTACGTTCAAATAAATAAATATTATGAACATAGATGCTTTACTAAGGGGATATCAAAAAAATGATATAATATAATATGTGGGGCCAACAAATTTTGGTCAATGTGATGAGTCAGAGAGAGACAGTATGGGAGGGGTGGGGGGAGGACGAAGCACGAATGGCATTTACAGAAGAGAAGGGTTGATAAATATTCCCGTATTCAGGTTCATTAATTAAAATAAGTAAGTTCTCACGCCTGTGTCCATGAATTATAAGCATTCAATTCTGTAAGCATTCTTCCCTACTGTTTTCAAATATTCTCTACCATATTTATTTATTTATCGAAAGACTATTCCTCTTCAGAATTATCTTCCACGGCAGTTATGAAGGGGGATTCACGGAAATAAACATAGTTCATCTTATCAAATAAATATTGAAAGTTTTTCGTTATCGATTTATAACTATTTTTTATTCACAAAGTACAAACAACTTTTTTTTTCCCCCGCTCTTTATTCATATTTAAAAGAGAAAATATATTTGCGTCGAGTCTTTTTGAGAGAATTTACTTTTCTATATATTTAAAAATGAACAATACTGTATAAAACTATCTTAATATTATTAAAAATGGCAATCAACATATGTTTTTCTTCCTTTATAATATTGTAAAACAATGTTATAAGGAGACTGGAATATATTTAAAAGAAAGATTTAAACCGAACTTAAAATAATAGCAGAGGTGAGTAAAAAAGTGTATGCTAATGTATAATCTTTCCTTTCCGATTAAACTAAAGTAATAAAATGAAAAAAAAAATAGAAGTTATTATTATTCGTCAAAATAATCATTTTCAAATAAGCGTGAAAATATAATCACAAATGCTTTTCTAGAGCAAATCATGTCATGTTAAAAGTTATTATGTTTCTATTACCCCTGGAGAGAAGTTAGAGTAACATGGCGTTTTCAATTGTACACATTGATAACAAGACACTTGGACATGTTGAACTCAAACACTGAACTTCTATTTTAGCCACTGAAGCATTTTTTTAAAATAATGGCGAAAGTATTAATTTTATAAACCTTCAGTTTATGTCATCTTTGACATAAAATAAATTAATAAATTTTTTATTTATATTTTGAAATATTTTATTTTTCCCTGTCATTTGACAGAATGAAGGCTTTTAGACGATAATTAGCCTGGAGTCCTGTAGGAGAGGCAGGGATCGGTAGCTTTTTACATAGCTGCTCTCACTTTCCCCCGCTGGCGAGAGAGGAAGGCACTACGTAAGAGCTGGTGGGGAGCGTTCCCCTGACTGACCTGGTGGAGAAGGGGCCTGGAGGCGGTGGACGTTCGCGGCTGGAGAGGTGGGTTACCTCCGACCGGCTGGTGCAGCGAGAGGTACGTCCGGAACGCGGCTACGGGGTAGACTGCTGTAGCAGGAGCGAGCCAGAGAAAGCTGGTAGGGAGTGTACGTGGAGGGGCGCAACTCGGGCACACGTACCCCGCGAATGTCGCGGCTCTAAGTCCTCCCTCTGCTGGTGACAGTCGGCAACAAGGGGCTTACTCAAGGGACTTAGCAAGAAAAAACAAGTTGCCTTCTGCAAGTAACGTGGAAAAAGCGTTGCTAATCATCATTTATTTACTACTACTATTGATATCGATGGTGCAGAGTCCCCATAGTATTTATCAAGCTTAGCCTTTGTTTCAGTGATGGTTTTTTTTTCCGCAAAAAATAATGCTTGATGAGCACACGAAATTCACTTTTCTCCATTTTCCCCACATTTCACGAAGTTGTTTGTCTTTAAAGACTGTCAAACACAAACTAAAAGACCCAGCGTGTTCAAACTTTTACAGGAGTCAGCTGATAGATGCTTGTTGACAGGAGCAGTGTTGCCAACCTAATTATAAGGCGGGAAATTCAAAAAGTCACGCACTTAATGACCCACCCTCGTACCTAGGTATTAAATTATAATTGCCTTCATGTACCACAATAGGCTTATACATATACAAATCATATATTCTGGGTTTGACCTTATCAACTTTCTTTATTCTTTCATATTCATATTTTTTTTTTTTTTTTTTTTTTTTTTTTTTTTTTTTTTTTTTTTTTTTTTTTTTTTTTTTTT
>KZ808150.1:107206-132391 GCA_000696205.2 Oncopeltus fasciatus | reverse complement strand
CAATACAAGGTTTTCAATGTAAATTTTCATTAATTCTTAGTCAATTTTTTTTAATCTAATATTAGTGATGAAAACTTCCAATTGGAATATAAGTGATTTCTTCTTGTTTATATATAAAGGTAAAAAAAATTAAATTATATACAAATATTAAAAACTGTCACCTGAAGGAGCCATGCATTTTGTTAGATTTTGTTTGGGCAACAGCAATTTTAGAGCCAAAAACAATTTCACCAGCTGGGCCAAATGCAAGAGCTTGAGGATTAGAATGCTGTACAGGGTACTCTGCATCCTTAAAGGCATGTTGGTATAAAGTGCAATCCTTAAAAAAAATAAATATTATTTTAAAAATATCATTAAGCAATTTTCGAATTGATCTTCCGAAACGTATTCATGAAAATATCACTCAAGAGATTTAGACATATTTGATGTTTTAAGATTCCTAAAGTCAGCTAAAGGCATGTTTTAATAAGCAAGAATCAGTCGAAGTGAGTATTTAATATTTTAAATAGCCATAATGATAGCATGTTACGATATAAATTAGAAAAAAAATTAAAGAAGGAAATAATAGGCAACTTGAAAAGAACCTGTAATCAGAAAGTATATGAATACTAATAATAATAAAGTATATTTTTGCCTATACTATTTATTTATTTAAGTTAAATTCGAAGTAATTTTATCCCTATAATATTTTTATTACAATGTATATTAAGGAAGATATTTTAAAATATTTGCAGGAGGTATGAATAGCTCTTCCATTCCAGCCCCACTCTATTTTTAAATCAAGTCAACTAAATTTGTGCAAACGTTGAAATGAAGATTAAATAAATAAACATAAATGTATACACATTTTACTTTTCGTTGTGGTGTTTTATTCATTTTATAACTTTAACCAAAGGGGACAAATCGAACATAATTTTCCAATATGAGAACCAGTTAAATCTTCTACAATTAATCCAGATGAATAATTTTACTGAAATCTCGATTTTGTGTTTATTTTTGCATCCTACCAATCCCTCTAAATAAGGAGAAAGGTAAACAATAGTATTTTAAGAAAATAAGTCCACCTTTCTAGTGAATGTACTACTTTGAAATATATGAACTGCGAAAATTGGTTTCCAAAATAATGAAATGGCTTCTGAAATTTATATTCTTGTAGAAATTATTGTACACTACGTTACTTTCATTATTTTGCTCCTTCTATAATCACAGTTACAAATGTAAAATCATAAGGTTTATTTGTGGCAATAAAATTTTATCTTAATTTCTTTTTTTTTAATCATTTAACTCACTTTACAGCTCAAAAAATATTTGTTATGGGGATTATCATACATCATTTTTATATTTTGAAATGAAATTTATTAGAAATGGTTATAATCAGCCTAATTACGGAAATAATGATTAGGTTTTTTTTAAATAAAAATGAATATCTAATTATAATCTATTTAAAAAAATATGAAGGCTATGAAGAGAAACTAAATAAAAAAGTATACACAAGCTAGACAGACATTTTAATTGCTGGCTGCAAAACTGCCGAAGATGACAAAAATAGTTTATTTTGTTCAAAACATTTGTTGTCATGTATTATAGTACCAAGAACTAATGAAAGTACTAGGATGTCATGGTAAATAACAGGTCGTAACCGACGGTTAGTTACGCAACCGATATAATGCCACATGTATCGACTCTCAGCTCTATGTGAAGTTCCCGAACCAAGAGATGGTGACAGACATTTCGTTTTGGAAAAACTAAATTTTGTTAACATGCTTACCATAGCAACGGTATAAATGAATGTTTGGCATGGGCGGAATTTGAATACGGAGCACCACAATTTAGAGAATCCTACCCCGGTGCCCCAAATATTAATTTGGTGAATCGGCTTACTAGATTTAGAGCATAAATATTGATAAGGATACATTTCTCTAGCCATTCTGTAATATTATTCTAGAGACCATTAGAGCAGTGACTTCTGCTGATGTTCTTCTTCGGAAAACATAGGCATGATTATAAATATTTAATTTGGTTGTGGTATTTTATCCCACGTAAATTTCAAACAATTAATGAGAGGGAATAGAATATAAAAAACACGTCCTGGTAGTATAACTGGAAAGTACACCGGCCCGGATAGCAGGAGATCCAGGTTCGATTCCTGGCTGGGACAGATAGTTTTTTATATTCTATTCCCTCTCATTAATTGTTAGGCATGATTGCGTTTTCCACTCTGGAAGGTGACCAAAGTGACGACAGGCATTGAAGAGGGAAACTTTGGAGCACAGGTTATATCCTGGGCCCTTATTCGTTTTCATCTACCGTTCGTATCCACTGATAACCCCAGCTATAATGAAATCTATGGTCACTTTTGGAAGAACGGGTTCATTGGATGTAATCAACAAGGGCATCTCTCTGTAGGCCAAATCTGTCAAAAGAATTAAATTAGGAAGAACAGTGCCAAGATGACAGTACTTGACATCGATACAAACACGTAGGCAAACCAGCACAACAGCTTATCAGAGATCACCTTATCAGATCATCTGTACATCTTCACGTAAGATCCACATTAGGACATTATTATTATGTATCCCCATACTAAAAAACTTAAATTTTTTAGCAGAATTCACTCCTAACCTTCTAACTTTAATCGTTCAATTTACATTGTAACAAATAAGATTATTCTAACTTATGTTTCGTGTTATTCCCAAAATTAGCCTAATTAAATTTTTAGTTTTATGTATATTTCCCACTTCTAAACCCTCAATTTTCTGGTTAATTGTTTATATTTTTAAATAAAGATTAAAGTGTTCCGCTTCTAGTTTAATCCATTAAAACAAATCCACAGAACTGTAAAAACTCTCGACTTTAAGTGTAATGCACAATACAAATAATATAAATTCTTATTTCTCTACCCAAAAGAAGAAAGAAGATGGCAGAAAGATGTTTCAGGTAAGCCCCTGAACTTCTATTGTACTAATTATGTTCATTAAGGAACTAAGGATAAATGTTTTGCACCAAGTTCTCTTGAGAAACCCAAAATTACATATGTCACTCAAACGACAATTAATTGTAGCATCTTTCATTTTAGGTAGGGTAACATATATGAATATGCCATGAGTACACAATAGCTACATTCGTTTCATAAAGGCTCGAACAAATTCAAAGTTGCGAATAAGTTACTTAAATGAATTCTTCCAATTGGGAAACACTCATAAATAATTAGAACAAATAAATCCCTACAATGATGTATAAAGAGTTAGTCAACAGCAAGTAAGTAATGAATCGGAGGTCTCTCGTGCAGACATGGCACTAAAACCCAACGTAACATCCCATGTCCTCGCGTGACAAATCTCTTATCCCATTTAGTAAATCTGTGGGCGACCTCATGTTAGGTTGAGTTATGACGGTAGCCTTGCAAGACTTGAGTTCACATCACGCTACTCTTGGAAGTCAGAGTGATGATGAGTTTAAATGGGATTGAATGAAGGAAATTGCAGCACATTCCCCACAGGCAAGCTTGGACCATAGCCTTCACAATATTTATAATCATAATTAAGATTACTTCCAGAACTTTACTTTACAACCTAGACTTAAATTTGATGATAAAATACCGGAATAAAGTATTGTGGAACATTTAAAATTCTTAAAACCTTGGTAATGAAGATAATTTTTATAAAGCTTTTCTCCGCAAAATTTAAATTATGGCAAAGGTTAAAACTATTACTTACTTTATTTGGTTGCTTAAAAAAGCAAGTGTAAGAAACACTGGCACGCCGTCTTAACCGAGGAAAACCGCATAGGATTCCCAAGCCTGGGTTAGAATCCGCCAAGTGTGTATAGGAGAGAGTGGCCTGTATAAAGCTCCTCTTTTCATGATCCTACGTGGTGGAATGGGAAGAAAAAAGTTTAAGAACATTTCCATCAAGCACAACAAATCATTCAGGAAGAGAGTGGCCTCTTAATCAAGCATGGACACCAAATTTCGTTGAAAATAATAACTACTAAGTACTATACGAAGATTAGTTAATTCCAATTTTAATTAAAATTTAACTGATAAACAAATTATTTTCTTCTTAATTACACCACAACTAAAGTAATTGTGCTTATAATTAACTATTTGGCAATCCAGTGTGCTTGAAAAAGAAGATAACAAGAAGAACAATTTTCTAATTTATTTATTTATTACTTATGTATCATAGATTTTGTAATTTTTTTTTAACTTTTATTTATTTATTACATTCTGTTACATTAAAACATTTTGTAATTTGATCACCACAATGAATTAGAGAAAGAAAAAAAAATGACACAATATCAATCACATGAGGAGAGAAGGTGACCAACGACACCACTCTCAAATTATTTACAGATTATGTCCCTAGGAGGTCACGGGGCCATCTTCGTTTTAGTCGTCAGGGTGGATCATAGGGGTTGGAGTCCGATGACAGGGACTGGGCATATGGATTAGGGTGAAATTGGAGTTTACAGTGGAGGAGCGTGAAGCGAGTGGAGATGAAGTCTTGGACGAATGGGATATTATAATCTTGATGTAGGGTAGAGTTCGAGACGTAGTATGGAGCATTTGCAATAACTCTTAGGATTTTGGATTGGAAGGATTGAACACGTTGGATGTTGAAAGGCTTAGCGGCACCCCAGAGTTCTGCACCGTATGTCCAGATCGGTCGTAATAGTGTTTTATAGAGAGTCAGTTTATTCTCTGTTGTGAGCTGTGAACGCCTGTTTATAAGTCTGTATAAGAGTCCGTAGCGTCTGTAGAGTTCTTGTCGTTTGATTTTTATATGTTGGCTCCAATTTAGTCGTGAGTCAAGGTGGAACCCAAGGTAACGGACTGAATCAAGGAGGGGTATAGGGATAGTATTAAATGTGATATTATAGGGGGAATCTTTTCTTAGTTGAAAATTTACCTGTACGCATTTGGACTCATTTATCTTAATTCTCCATTTGCTACACCAGTGCTGAATGGCATCTAGGTGGTTTTGTAGAATATTGGAAGCGGTTTTAGGATTAATATGGGTAGTGAGGATCGATTTGTCATCTGCAAATAGGGCCAGTAGAGTATTAGGATGGGTGGGGATGTCCGCATTTTTGTAAATAAATTATTTTTTTTATTATGTTTATCAATTACATTTGTTCTATATAACATTTCCTAATTTATATACACAAGAAAAAAAATATACAAATAAATTATTCTGCATGAAGGGAAATTGCCCATTGTCACCACTTTCAAATGCAATAGAATATATGTACCCAGGGTCTCAATCGACGGGGAAGGTTATAGGGATTGCACTAGGAGGACAAGGCCTGCTCCCCGTTCCTTTGGTCGACTGGCAATTCTTTGGTAGGATTCCATTATCACAATACGGTGATCAGCAGTTAGCACCTCTGGAGGTCGGTCACCAGTTAGGTCCATCGCATACCTTTTTTTTAATTTTTATATGACCTATTTCGTTTTGAATTGACCAATCAAAGAAAACCCAGGTTTATTATTATTTTTATATTATAAAGAGTAATTATTATTATCGTGCCCTAAGCTTTATTAGTATTAAATGAAACGGATAACACACCAAGTATTCAATCTCGATTCCGCTGAAGACACATAAATAAGACCAAAGAATTTTTCCATTTCTTGTTTGATTAAGTCAAAATAGCTGTTTATAAAGGCTGAAAATAAAAATATAATCTGGAGATTTATAATTAATAAAGGGGTGATAAAACATTTATCATAAATCGCGTGAGGACGTATACAGTTTATTTAATGTATATGGTATGTAATCACACGCTAAATCAACTACAAGAAATGCACAGAGCATTACTCAGTAAGATTTTTAAGATTAAAATCTTACTCAGTAAGAAGTAAGATTTTTTTTTCTGGCTCCCTGTGCATTTCTTGTAGTTGATTTAGCGTGTGATTACATACCACAATTAATTCATTATTTAATAAAATAGGGTTTTTCTATAAGATTAGATTTATCGAGTGTTAAAAGAGTAATGTTGGTGTAGGCTCTTACTACTTTTGGTACTTGACATTTACGATTACGTTTAGGCACAGACTTGAAGACACCAACTTCCACATTAATTTTTATATTCGACAAAAGGATACATCAGGACACCAGAAGCCAGTTTTTGACTGACGTCCAAAAGTGGTTCAGCAAAAATGTAGTATTCGATGCTCTCATGAGTAGACGAGGACCAGTTATCTGACAATTTTCATTCCTTGGCTGAAGCACATAAGTCAGAACTGAGCTTAGAGGAAGTGAAAAATATGAAAAAATCTCTAGTTCAAGCTTTTTTTTAAAATTCCTGGAACAGATGTGAATTAGCTCTTCAAAATTTCATCTCCTACAGAAAAAAATCTAAATTCCAATAAGTTTTGTCATTATGTTCTTGGGCGTCTTTATTGGGACGCCATCCATAAGAGTGAGGCATAAGGAAGTAGGCCGGTTTTTCTGGCCAAGCATGAACCATGAGATAGGACGATAAACAGACTTATGGGCTATCAGCTAAGTTTCATAAGCACACTATGAATAACTCGACAGGAACCTTCAAGCCTTCGCAGTTTTTCCACATACACGTTGACGTAGTAAGAACTCTACCGCCAGCCAATACTTACTTATAATGGTGGGCCGAACAACTCACTCGCTCGAAATGGACCCTTGGCGACTACCACTGCTTCGGACAAAGCCCAAGCCTTTAGGTAGGCTCATCTGACAGGTCTGTACCTCACATCATAAAGACTGCCACCAGCGAGGTAGGCCAAATAGGGCAACTCGCAAGTAGTGAAGACACGAATCTAAGAGACTTTTTTTTTTTTTTCATTTTTACTTAGAGGACACTCACTATTTGATTAGTTCAAGTTTTAATTTATTGATCAGAAATTTGTTTTAATTATATACTTATTCTTTAACTTTGCATACTGTATATCCCCCTATTTCATTAATAGACTGCAACAGTTCTGATGAGACCAACCATTATCACAGGGGAAGCAAAATGTGTTATGTGAATATAAAATCTATTTATTCTTCTTTAGCTGACAAGGAGTACTTTTAATTACTATTTTTAAGAAAGATTAAATTTTAGGTTTCTTTTTTCCTTGAGACAGAAGCATTATAATTTTATCATATTTAAGTAAATATAGATCTGAATTGGTAAAAAAAAAAAAAAAAAATAGATATTTTATTTCTACTCATAATAATTACATATAATTCTTATTTATTACTTTTAACTTATTTACCAAGAAATATATAATTGGCTTAAAACATGTCATCAATTATGTGACAGTAATGTAACATGTCATCAATTATCAGACAATAATTTATAACTGCATGAAACTAATGTCACATTGATGATTCCATCACATCAACTATTCCTTAATAAAAAAGTTTTTCTCATTGGAGAATTAGTAAATTACCTTAATCCAGAAGAAAAATATTTTTTCATAAATAAATTTTCACTTTTTAGAGTAATGAAAGAAATTATTCAAATATTTAGGCTTGATTAGTAGTTATTCATTTAACTAAGCATTCATATTCCATTCTATTCTAATTAACTATAGGTATAAAAATTCTGAAATTTAATTTAATTTTTCTAATTTTAAGTGGAATAATGTTATGCTTACCCTTACTTTTCAACTCCCATAGATCATATATTAGTCTATCTAGACTAATAACTATTAATATATTCATAGATCTAATTATGATTATTACTGTAAAAAGTATATTTCTAATAACTAGTAAAAAATGTGCACTAAAATTATCACCTTAGATACATGAATGAATAACTTTGTTGTACAAAAAAAATCATTGTTTTTAAATAATTTATTTTGAGAATGAATGTGTCAGATTGAATAAATAAAATAGAAAGAACTAAGAATTTAAAAAAAAAATATACAAAATATGAGTTTAGGAAAATGTACATGATTTAAGTCTATAGATGAATTCAAGTTGTTTAAATTTCTTTGAGATTGATATTTAAATAGCTTATTGGGAGAACAATTATTGGTATTGACTTTTATCATGGAGAATTGAGCCACCCTAATGACTGCCTTAAATGAAAAATAAATTCTTCCTTAAGTAAAGGCTCAAATTTCACACCACAAAGCAAAATATGCCAGAACATAAGACAATTGTTTCATCATTGAACAGCATATTTAAAATAATTCAATCATGAAGAATGGAATGTACAAATAATAAGCAACAGAACATAGGATATATATTTTTATTTTCTCATCTAATTTATATATAATCTGAATAGACTTCCATTACATTAAACTAGATAGATGACAACATAACGTATTATAGAGTTATAACAAGTATTACTGGCAAGTATTTATATATTTGTTAATAGGCTACATTGTGCATTGTAATATTTTAAAATACATACATTAATTCTGGCACGCAAAATATAATTTTCAATTTATATTGGAAATCACAAAATACACAACAATCTTTTTCTAGCTTTCATAAAATAATGCTCTTTCAAAATGATATCAGTACAAAAACTATTTATATTTATAAAACAAAGATTGAAAAAATATATATAGGCAAAACAACCATACTATTGATAAATAAAATAGAAAAAATCATTAAAAGGTCTTTCTTTATTAAATAAAACTATGCTGTTCTATTACTTAAGACAAAAAAATTCACACATGAAAAAGTGGAACTTGGAAGAAATATATGTTTAGAGGAGCTTAATCCTCAGTTTTGGCACAGGTTATCTTTGGCACTCAGTGAAATATAATCAAAGGAATGAGATTAACAAAAAAAATAATGAACACTGGTAACTATGAAGATGTTATTTAGTTACACATTTTAATAATATAATAATTTAAAAAAATCCATAAATATTGAGATTGAGAAAAAAGCCTCTCATCTATATATGTAAAGTATAATCTTATAATTATTTTAATTAAATGAAATTTTATTGATCGTGATATATTTTGAGGAAATTGCACTGAGACCTCTGCTCTAAACAATTAGGGCCACACAATGTTTAATATAAATTATTTATGTGTGTATGAAATGTAAAATATCAGAACAAAAATTATAAAAAATGAATTTGTATATGAACTAATCTTCCTTTTTGTTTGGCTTGTGAGTTGATATGAACTCAAAATTGAATTGCCTTACACAAAAATTATTATTTATTCAAGTACACAATGCTTTATAAGAACTAAACTCAAACCTGATAACCCTTGATTACACACTCCTCATGAAATAGGACTACACTGCAGGATCCAGGGAACTTTTGCAGCCAAAGTTACTTGGGGGAAAAAATTATCTTATGAGTTAAAAGTTGTTAGTTGCAACACTTTTAACAAAAAAATGAAAATGACATATAAAAGGGCTTCAACAAAATGCAAAATTTGTTCATAAATTTTAACTGAACAGGAATTCATAAATGATTATTTTAAACTAAAGAAATTACTTTTCTCATTAGTTGGATGCAGTTATCCACCTCTGGTTCAATAAATTTATCAATGCATTTTATCCATTGGTTTCTCGTAGTCATTTATTTTCTTATAAAAATTTTATAGTTACGTACTAAAAAATCTGGAGAGGTCTCACAACAACTTTACTGTAGGGGAATAAATTTGAATAAGTAGATTTTAACTGCTAAGACTTTTCACTAAAGGCAATTTAGTCTTTAATAATGAACACCATTAAAGATAGTAGACATGAGGCTTTTAATACATACAATAAAGCAACGCATCTCTTTATCATTATAATGGTAGAAAAATAAATTTATAAAACTATAATATGTCAATAGCATATCATTTTATAAATACTTGATTAACCAAAGAAAAGCATGTTGACAGCTCAAGTTTGATTTATTTCATGTCTAATTTTGCTAATAAGCCAAACAAACACCAGTTGAGGCAAATTTTATATTATTACACTTAAGTATTTCTGAATTTTGAAATATGCAGAAGTGGAAATTAAATGCTAAATATACAAAAATTATAGAGATCTCGTAATATAATATTTAATAAAAAAATAATAATATGTTATATTTATCAACATGACAGTTAAAATAACTAATGTTTGTATAAATTAATTCAATAAATGCATGAATGGTTATTATAACCTCATCAGTATACTTAGTTTTAATAATAAGAAAGACGTTATCAATTGAATAAATTCATATTAAGAATGAAAGTTAATCAATGATTTCTAATTTTCATATCTAATAACCAGATCATATTACTATATTGTACCAACACTAAATGAATGCATATTACTTCTCAAATTCTCTCTCCATAATATTCCTCAACCACTCACAAAAAATATAAGTTATATAAAATATCTATTAATTTATATTCTAAAAAATACTTCATGGAGAAAACATTAAGAATGAATGTTAAATAATTATGAAAATATAGAAGAATGAAACTAAATTTAAGAATAAGACTGTGCGCACTTTGAGTAATCAACCCTTTTAATAAATAATTTAAACCTACATAAAAATATTGAGATCAAGTGCTGCAAAGCAACTCTATTTTCTATAATACTTTCCATTAATAAAATTGTGTTGAGCATGGGGTAGAAAAATAAAAAGAATTAGTACTTTTGTTTGTTCTACAAACATTTAAATCTGTCAATACAAAACTTATAATCTATAATAAGTAAATTTTTGCTTTGAGGTATTCAAGGAATACTTGAGTTAGTTTGTTTAAAAATATAATTTTCAACATGTCAAAGCTCTCAAAGATAACTCAAAATCTTAAGATCAGCTCTTTCATTATCAATACCACTGTCAGAGGTATCCTGTCACTTCATGCATTTACCATAAGCTTGCTGTGATTTTTTCTCAGTCATGTATTAATGATAAATGTTATTGGTATTAATATTTTTGAAAATAAAGTAGGCAGTACAGTCATAGATGAACAGAGGCCTCTGGCATAATGCTCATCCAATCATCTCTGTAAGCATCAGTTTCATATTCTAAAAAAAAATATTCGCCACCCTCTTCTAGGTCATGTTCAGATAACAGAGATCCTTTTCTATGGGAAAATAAGTTACAGAGGGTATAAATCTAGTATAAACAAGAGAGATACATTTTTTTTTTAATTAACAGTTATTGTTTCAATAACTAAAACAAGCAAATTAATAAAAAACCTTTGCATAAGAAGGTACACTTTTTACAGTAACAAAAATTAAGTTGTGAAGTTTTAAAAAAATGTCTAAATAAATAATAATAGATACTTTATAGCAACCTTATTTATTCCAGAACTTAGAATAGCTTAGGTTCAGAACTCAGTTACTTGCATCAGCCCTAGGTCAAATTGGTTTGCTATTCATCCAACTTATTTAGTGTTCTTGAGGGCTTATAACACTCTTGTTTGCCGTCATCCCTTTCAGACACTCTACTTTTATTCATTAGAAAACCTGATATTGCACACATATTAGTGCTTACAATTCCCCAGGATAAATGGCTCTCAACTACAAACCAGAAAAATTAAATAGATTTTTTCTATTGTTTCCCTTTCAGTATTACTTTTAGTGTAGATTTATTCAAATTTCATTTGATTGTTTTGCAAATTTTGTAAGCTTAACTAAAGCTTTACTTATAGTCATAAAATTTTTATTTTATCTCTTTCTTTGATCCTACCTTCAAGATGTCAAAATTAAATTAAAAATTAAAGTGAAAATTAATAAACATTAAATGTTTCACATTTTTCAAGATTGTCATGGGACAGGTGAAACCTAAAGGTCGTTTAGAGCAAATTCATAAGTTTAATTTTAAATAAATATATTAAGAATTTTAAAAAACTGCCATTACATTTTCATCATTTTCAGAACTTGCAAGCACAAAATATTTAGGCAATCATTTTCTCCATTAATACAATAAATTTATTTTAAAAAAAGTCAGTCATAGAGTTAGCTACTCATATAAACTAACCAGGTTCCACTAATCTTTGTTTGTCAAATAAGTAAATATTGAGCAAATATTTGAAGTGAATAAAAAAGTACAAGCTTTCATTTCCAGCACAAAATGGAAATTAAAAAATGATTTTAAATCTGGCTATCACTAGCCCAGGAACAGGCTACATAAGAGAGCATATGAGAAGTCAAGAAATTTTGAGTAAAAGTCAAACGCTCATAAATGTAAGTATATCTTCTCTGCTCCTTCTGATAATATTGGTTAAAGTATTTACAGCAAGCTACCTGAATGGGGTGATACTCAATCCTTGAGTTACAATCATGAATACCTTCCGTAAGAGGTTTTTATGACTTTTGATGAGTGTTCATATGCGTGGAAATAACAAAACCAAAATACAGGCAGCATTATCAATTTATAATCAAGAGTTTTGCAAATTTTCATATTGGTCTAAATTAAAAGCTCAGCTTTTATCTGATTTTTTATTAATAAATAAAATTCATTTGATTGCTTCCTGGAAGGAACATAAGAAGCATATACTAAGTTTTGATTACAGATTCTGACTTGTGTGTATTGTTTTAAATAGTGCACTTTTTTCTTTCTTTTTAAGTGGGAGGATTCCCTCATGTAGAAAAGCAACACAGTTAAAAGCAATATGAATAACTGAATTTTTTAGAAAGAAATTTATCAAGATAATGTAATATACATGAAATTGAAAAAAGCAAAAGAAGACTGATGAAGCTATAATATTTTCTTAAACATAACATAAATCATGGGGTAATAAGCAAATAACTTTTTATTTTTTCTATAAGTTTGTGAGCTTACAATTTAAGGTCCAATAGACAAAATAAAGGTTGTCTTTTCTACAAAAAATGTTTTATAATAATTAGTAGCACAATAATAACCTCAAAAAGTTTAAGGGAAGAGATGTTATGTCAAGAAATTTGAGTAAAAGTCAAAAGCTTATAAATATTAAGTATTTATTTTCTGCTCCTTCGAATAATATTGGTTTAAATATTTAACTATGAGGAAGAAAACCATACCTCTGAACTAAAGTATATAACTGTGTTGTTGCGACTGTACCATTTGATAAAGTGTTATTAAAAAATTAGTATAAAACTAACTAAAGAAATCTTAGGAAAAGTACAAACATTAGCCCTTATAAGGCAGAAATTCATGAATATTATCTGTGTAAAATGGTTTATTTTTATTTGCATACACATGATACTGGCAAGTGTGTCATGTATAAATAAATAGTTTTTACAATTCATCGCTTATAAATTAAAAAGAAATAATAAAAATTACATAAAACCATGTCTGTGGTCATAGCAAAATTAGTCATTAACCATGAATTGCCAGTACAGAAACACATTTTCAAAAATAAGATTTATTCTTTTATTAAAGGCAACAAGGAGTTATAAATCTATACAACTATACAAAAGATGAATGTAAAAATCAGCATATACTTAAAAAACTGGTATTTATTTGATATCAATAAACAAATTTGTACAAATTTGTATAAACTAGAAAATGTTTTTAAAATTAAGGACTGTATTAAAACAAAGTATTCCACATTATTGTGATTTAAATTTTAATATATATACTTAAAAATTAATTTGTAATAGTTGACCACAATTATTTGTGACAAGTGACTTACCACTTTTCTTTCTTTTATAACCTAAGATAGCATGCTATTAAATGAAATTCAGTGGGAACATACTTTTCTTGATCAGGACATAGTAACATAGGAGAAATTACTTGGAAAAATAAAAATAATATGTTTTAATTGTGACAAGCAACTTGTTTAAATAGGCAGAATTTTGCCCTGGTGGCACAAAAAAATAAAAACCATAGAACGAAAGCCATAAGCCTCTTGACCAAGGAAAAGATTCGATATTAGTAATAAATCATAACAAGAATCATTTGCAAAGAGATGGTATTACAAAAGAAATGATACTCAAGTTCAGATATATTCTTAAGAAGATTATAGTACAAAAACAAACAAGTATTATTTCCCTACAAAACATCTACTTAAACAATCACAAAAGAATAACTCACCATTTGGTCAATGGAATACTTAGAAATTTAATAAAGTTCATAATCTTCAAATCATATCCTAACTGGAAATAATATGGCAGTTTGTTAACAATAAAAAATCAAGATATATACAAAATTTACAAGAAATTCTCATCACACATTATGTATACATACGATACAGTACAGCATCAATATCAGAATTCATTTCAAGGCTTGAGCGTGAATTCCTTCTCCAGAACTTCGATGTCACAAGTTATATTAATATAAATTTACTTCTAAAACCTACTAATTATTCTATATTATGTTTCTACTTATATTAATTCTTCAGGTACATTCTACTTTATAATCATTAGAAGTAATACCTGTTTTAGAATTAGATTTAAAGGTAATAAAAAATACCTCTAAATAGTTATATATGGAATACTGATTTTTGTTCTAAATAATACACAAAAAGGAATGGATAGGTTTTGATTTTTGGAAGGTCATTTATTTTTTATTGTAAAGATTAAATTCACTGTCATTTTTACTAGGGTGATACAGAAAACCAGGCGTCCTGGTTTCAGGAAGAAATAAAATCCTATTCACAGCCCAATTCTGGGGGGAAGCATTTAAATCTAACTCTTCACCACCCAATTGAGATCCTGAAATTACTGGCTAACTGCTCCAGGGGACTGCATCCTCTAGCAATAAACAGCTCCCCTCGCAAATGAGTATCATCAAAGAATATTATTCTACAAACAAAATAAATATACAACAGTTCATAAAAATTGCTATTGAGCTCTTGAAAATGGATAAAATAGCTTAAATGTGGCATATTATTTTCACCACCAAGATATTAGCGTTACAAAAATACTTCATGATTTGATGGACTTAAGCATTCAATTTTACAATTGAATAACAATAGTGAGCTTAAATTTTTTTTCAATATATCCCCTTTGAATGGTTAGCTTAATTGAGAAATAATTAATTAACTTTATCGCCTAATACAAAATAAGAGAATTTATCTAAGCAATAATTTTTCTAAAAGCCGATTAGTATACATGAAGAAGAAGGCCTAAAAATAAAATATTTCAAAATTACAGAGGATATTTTTCTAACTGAAGTCTTCAGATATGTAATAATAATAAGTAGTGATATTCAGTTACACTCAGTTTTAAATGTCAATTTAAATTTTAATTGTATTATTACAAGATTAATATTAGATCATTTTAATTATTTATTGATTTTATAATTAACAGAATAAAATACTATTAATCCCCAAAATGTATATTTTTTTGTTTTAATGTTTCTGGTGCTAATAATTTTATTGAAGGGATTGGAGACTACAATATGTAAAGTGGCAAAAATGTTCTTATAATTCTTTTAATATATATGACCATATTTTCAAATTAATAAAAACAGTAAAATAATAACAAACCAAATCAAAGCCTCACTGAAAGCTTACTGCGGCCTAAATAAATATCAGTATAATCAAAATAGTTACTAAACACTCAAAAATCCAAGCTGAGCCGGATAAACACAAAGAAAGAAAAAGCTCTTGCAAGTTTTCATAATCTCCTAACTGGGGGATATTGATGGACTCAAAAATTTTTTAAAATATGATAGATGAAAGAAATGCATAATTTATTTAGTAAAATTATTTTGAAAAACACATTATTATCAGAACAGCTCCAGTGATAAAGACTGATAATGAAGTGAGCATATTTAATAACAATTGTATGTAAGAAAGCAGAAAGAAATTAAGCAGAACAGTGAAGTTGAAATTGAAAAATCAGTCTTAATGGAAACTCATTTTCTAATTAACAGAATTGATAAAAAAAAAATAAAAAAAAAGGATTTGACTTGAAAGACTAAACTCTCTCTTTTAGAATTTAAAAGAGTTGTTTTTGATACAAACTAAGCAATAATCAACTTGGCTAGAAAACCAACTTGCACCTTCATGAAAATTTTCCATTTCAGTGGTAAGAGCCCAATACCAGTATATGTTTTTCCATAATGGCTATCTTTGAAGAACTTTTTTTAAATTTTATTATATCCCTCCCACATATAGAAAAATAACATTACCAGTGAAATTATAACTTCAATTAAATGACTTCCCAATAAGTAATTATTAGTTCAGCTCATAAAAGTTCTAAGTAAACCTCAATTTTTTTATTTATGTACCTGAGAAAAGGAAAAGAACTAGTATGCAAATATAAATAATTTTATAGGATTTTTGAAGGATCATAAGTATTTTTGAAAATAGAGTCATGACATAAAAAGAATTAATATTAAAACAAATATGCCTTGAAGAGAAGTAACAGAGGTTGATATAAGATATCAAAAAGCTGCCACACCATACATTGTGGTCATTGATAGTCAGAATGAAATACTAAATAAATATTTCACTACCTCTAATTGCATAAATTCACACACAAAACCCATAAAAATATCGAGTATTTTTTAAATTAGTTATAAGAGAAGAACAATTTCTACAGATCAAGAAGTAATAAGGGACTAAATATAAATTGTAGCAAGTTTTTCTACCATTAAATTTTATATTTTGGTCTACAACTACTTACCAATCATTATGATTAGCATTTTGTACTATAATTAGAAGAATTCCAATAGATCAGGGTAAGAGGGACAATATTAATAGGAGTAGCATGAGATCTACAATATATTTTAAAATATTTCCTATTTTAAGTTCCTCTAGGTGGAATAGAATCACAAAGATAAATTTTTAATTACTAAAAACATTTCTGATTTGCAAATGAATGATTAATTATTTATCAAAACAATTCCACTGGAAATTAAGTCAATCATTTACTTTACTTAAGGAGATACAAAACAAAGTTAGTGCAAAAATGATGACATTTTTAAAAATTATAAGATATAATGATCTGATCAATTGATGTACCATAAAATTGAAAAAGAAGTATCATTCTTACTATATCGCATTTTATTTCATATTTCCACTTAATCTTGCCTTAAATATATATCAGTTTATTTAAAAGAATATTAATGAAAAAATAATGGCATTTGGAACTTTTTTTTTCCATTTAATATCATCATCATATAATTAAGAGGAGGGAATATTTGTAAGTTGTCATTAATTAATTTTAAACTTACAACTAAGAGGGTCACTCATCTTCTAATTAATAAGCATATGGAACAGCCATCCATGGCTTATACTTTTAAAACTATAGATCACAATATATTTGTGCCCAATATAGCTATAATACTAAATAAACAATTTTGTTTTAATTATTCCATGACATAATATCATTAAGATCTCATTTTAAACAAAAAAAAAAAAAAAATCCATCTGAAGCAAGGAGGTAAAAATTAATTTCTGAAGAAGGAATTCACAACAAAGACTTGAGCATAAAATGTAGCACAAGTTATTCAAATTGTGAGTTAATGGTTTGAGAGAACAGAAAGCTGGTAACTTTTATGCACTGCTATGGGGCACAGAATTAGGCCCAACAAACATGGTTAAATAAGGGATTTTTAGTCCACCACTAATATCTACATATAGAGTTACAAACAATTTTGAAAGACTATGTTCATTCATCATTATTTAAATAACATTATATATTTTATTNGGAGTGGGAAAAGTGATGAAATGAGAATAGAGATGATGGATATAGAAATAGAGGGAAGAAGATATAATCATATTAAAGGGGAAAAAAAGTTTAGACTGAGTTGGCCCTGATCTCGCCTCCTTCCTAGAAGTCTCCCGGAGTATGAATTGATTCGTCATGAACTACAAAGCTAGGTTGAAAGTTGTCCCAATATTACACATTATTATTATATTTACCTTTAAATAAAATGTATATATTGTCAACAGATATGCATGCTTAAGGAATGAAACAACAGCCAGTTAATCAACCTGAGAAAGTAACACACAAGGATCAAAATATTTTTAAAGGGATTTTTATTGCCAATTAATGACGTAAATCTACAATATAAGTATATTTTGAAATGCATAGAAAACAAAAGGTCCTGCACGTAACATAAAAATAAAATAAATAAATTGGTCAAGTTTCAACAGCCATTGGAAGACAAATAAAAGAAACAGTCTAAAATATTTAACTAGAAAGAGAAGATAAATATTACTCATTAAATAGAAATTTTTTTTAAATAAATGGCTATAGTTAATCAAACATCAAATTAAAATATTAGTAATTTTATACAATATTTGGTACTTTCTTACATGTGTAAAATAAAAATAAAAAATGCATAAATTATATATATATATATCAAAAGAAGTTAAGATAAATGTAGAAGACTCAGTATTTAATAAATATTAAAAACAACATAAGAATGCTAAAAATAGTAAAAACTTCAAATTTAATTTTAAAAAGAAAAATTGTAGAAACTATTAAAAATGTTTACAACTTCAATCAACCAAAAAAAAAATTTTACTTTTTCAAAAAAATTTACAATTAATTATGGAAAACGTGCAGAAACACCATATGTTCTTAATTCTACAAACTATAGTTCTGTCTTTTTAAAACAGCAAAACCTTATAGGTTTGAAATTCTGAATAAAAGAAGAGGAATAATCTACAACTGTAAATAGAAAAAAAGGCATGAAGCCTAATAGTCAAAAGCAGATCTTTTCCATCCAATGTTAAACGGCAAACAACCATACTCCTTATTCTAGACTGGTCTAAAAACAACAAATATACCAAAAATTAATATTTCAAGAGGACTATATGTATATGTAGATGTAAATGTGTGTGTGTGTGTGTGTGTGTGTGTGTGTGTGTGTGTGTGTGTGTGTGTGTGTGTGTGTGTGTGTGTGTATTGTGTGTGTGTGAGTGTGTACCTCTGTAATTTTCCAATAGAATACTGACTTACTATGACAATAAATCACCGCATAACATAAGTATACCTCGGAAAAAGTATCCAAGTCAAAATCTCAACAAACATTAAGAGAGAAGATTGTCAAGGTTCGCACAATCGCGACCTCTTACCCAACACAGCTACACAATATTCGAACTCTCCTACCACATTTAAATAGGAATGCTACAAGTATTATATTTATATAATGCAATCTTTGAAGTAAAGAAGTTAAAATTACCATATTTAATACAGTCAATTTGAAGAGAATACATTCAATGTATTGAATGAATAATTCAATGAATTAATTATTAAATCAAGTGTCATTATAATATATTAAAAAAACTCAAGAAAGCTACTAAGTTAAATTAATCACAAATGATGAGTAGTCACTTAAGAAAAGTAATTATGAAAAATAATGATTAAAAAATGCAATGTAAAAATTGGAAGCTTACGTTCCTTAAGAGATCTATGCATATATAGATCAAATGATCAATATATTATCAAGTATCAAAATAAATTAATAAAAAAAGATAAGGATTTTACTTTGATTACAAATAAATAAATAAGAACTAAGAATAATATGTAAATATGATAGAAAAGTAGGTAGTGTGCATGGTTGGATGACGAGAATGTTTAGAATGGGTACCTTTCCTCTTGTCATTCACCAGTACCAGGAGTCCAGCGATCAAATTCAATTCCAGAATCAGGACTTTGTCCAATACCAGCAGGCGACAGGAAGGTCCCGCCTCCCGATTGACTACTGCTGGTGCTACTTCCTCCCTTCCCACTCCCAGACATCTCTTGCTCAAACCTAAAAAAAAAATGGTATTAAGCTTTTAATTTAAGACAAACCTGTAAAAATTTAAAAATTAAGGCAGCAAAGAAACATTTTACAGACTGCAATAGATTATAAAAATCAGGTAGGATTATATTTGATGATATTAGAATAAGGCAAAAAAATTATTGTAATAAAATTGTGTTAACTATTAGAAAAAACATTATTCCATGGAGAAGAAAAAATTTGTCAGAGAAAGTTTGAGAGCAGCGTAAAGTAAGTGAATTCCTCAGTATTGTACCTGATGAAAGATATTAATAATTCTATCTCATGTAATCCCATAACATGTGCATGTAGGCTATGTCATTCGTCAATAAACAAATCGGGATTCAGTTTCATCACTTGAAACTAAATTTTTACACCCACTGCAGCAAAACAAATTTTTTACTCTCTCAACTGACATTTCAAGTCATGCCCTAATTGTGACTGACAGACTCCTATTTATCTGAATCTGCTCAATAATTAATTAACCCTTTCATTTTATACTTAAAAGTGACCAAATTTTATCTTAAAAACAAATAATTTTAACTCCTAGACCATATAATTAAAATTTACTGTATTCATCCCATTTCACTCTAATGCGAACTTAACACCCTTAATTTTTTTAGTTATTATTAGTTACAAAAAATTTTTTTTTAAACAAATTAGATAAAGACTAAAGTAGTTTCCTCTTATTGGATAGAAAAATATAATTAATACCAATTATAATAGTTAATAACTAGAACCAGGTAAATTTTTATTAGAAAATTAGCAGAAATTTTAAGCCAACATATCTTAGATAATTCATTCTAGAAAATAATTAATTTTTTTAAATAATAAATTTTAATTATCTTGTTTCTGTATACATTATGGTCATCTATTGATTTAACAAAATTTGAAATATTCAATAAAATTTAAATTCACTTCAGGAAACAATCAACAAATGAATGTTTATGCATAACAAATTACTTTATGTGTATGCAGAATAAATACTTTCAAAAATAATACCTCCTAAGATTTTTAAGATTGTATGGCAATTCTTTAGTTTTATTTATGAATTTTAATTTTTTATATATTTTTATTATGAATTGGATATTTTTTTAAATCCTCCTTAAGCATTTTCGCTTTCTTCCCTAGTTGCCTTCTAACTTGAATACATCCCTATTTTGGGACACCCTCTCTGCTGGGTGGAAAATATAAAAATATAACATTCTGAGGTATGATGTATATTTTAGACAAAATTGGCAGAAGAGGTATGTAAGAGTAGGGAATAAATAAATAAATACAGGGAATATTTTCTTGAGCTGTTATTAACCAGTCAGGATTAAAATTTCTAATTAAATTCCTTTCAATAATAGTATATCACAATATAAATTTCAGTAAGACTGAGGGTAAAAGTATGGGCACCTAAAAGAAAACCATAAAAATATAACATAGATTATAGCTCAGTTGTTGTTTTTTTTTAAAGTTTATACTTCAGGTAAATACTAAAAAAAAAGTATTTTATATGATGTTTTGAAGCTCATAAATATGATTTAAATTTTTTTTTTTTTTTTTTTTTTAAATAGAAGTAGTCATTTCTGTTGATAAAAAACTCATGAAAAACTTCTGCTCTAGAGGACAATTAATTTAAGCTATTTCATCACTGTATTCATTTTTGAGCATTTAAGTTTAATATTTCATGACTGTGATTTCCATTCAGACTGTAATAGATCTTCTGGCTGTCTGAAGATATTTTATTGTTCCAAGATATTCATGTCTTAGGAATTCAGAGAGATAATCATACAATAGTGAAAGACAAAATAACAGCATTAAAGAACTCACTGTAATGGAAAACCATTTCAGTTTTAGGAAAGACCACTTCATTTTCAGAAAGGATCTATGGTAAACTGTGGCCACAGTACATTACATTAAAAAATAAATAAAAACTTAGGTCTTACAGCAAATAAAAATATTTTTTTATAAATATTCATACCAGCATTATATCATTAGTAAATCACTCAAAATAGATTAAGAATATATTTCTCTTACGAGTGAAGTTGCTCCATGAAGTGAAAGTTGGGTGCCACATTGGGCTTGCGAGTCCTGACCAAGGCAAAGGCATCATTAAGTGAAAGGCCTAATCTTGACATAAGGTAGCCAAGAGTCACAGTGACAGACCGACTAACTCCAGCCACACAATGCACCAATACACCCATCTCCTTAGACCTTCCTTCTTCTAAAATAGAAAATGAAAACATTTAGGTTTTCAGAATATGGATTTAAAGATAAGTAAAACTAATTTTCAATTTTGTCTCTTGAGTTTTGAAGGCCCCAAATATAAATAGAATGTAACAGAATATTTAGTAAACTAATGCTCACAAAATCTAGCTATATGAACATTTTTATTTATTCATTAGATACAGACTCTTTTAAATAAAAATATAATCTTTATTCCCATCTCCTTTACTCAAAAGTAATGCATCTTTTCATTGTTATAGAAAAGAAGATACCTACACTTCTTTAGAAAAATTTCGCAGCAATACTATGTGATGCTTGTAAAACACAGTAGAATTTTGATATGTCTTGATAGTAGCAGTAATACAAAACAAAAACAAAACTGACTTTTTCAATATTATAAATTCATATTCTGTGTCTTGCAATGTGAAAAGCTATTTAGAAGCTGGTAAAAAAAAAAATGTTTTATTCAATACATTTAATATTTAATTTAAAGCATTAATATTAATTGAGCAGTTTATTTTGAAAGTGACCTAACTCCATTTTTCAACTTTCTGACGATTACCATAGTTACATATACAACTTCATGTTGTATATCAGTGAAGCATTTCAGGTTGCTTATATGCAGAGCAAATACAATAAATTTTTCACACATAAGTTTTCGGAGTTAATTAGATAACTGAGCCATGTGGTTTGAAAGTGGCCCATCTCCATTTATGTATGCAAATGTGGGCAATGATATACACGTGGGAGGATGCTTGGATCATCAAGACAATTATCTATCTGAAGAAGCGAGATAACACATTCAAAAACATATTGAAACTTTCCCTTATTTTGAATCCCAACATACCAATCTCACAATCCTAATAGAAATTATTTACATCTAGATCTAACAATCAGGAAAATATTAAATTTATACGAGCTTCACTGCAAGGAAAATGGAATAAAAGCCGTTAAAAAATATTTTAATTTACATTTCCACCAACCACGCAAAGATACATGCCAAAAATGCGACTTATTAAACATTAAAATTAAAGCATCGAATAACGACGAAAAAAAGAATAAACTAACCGAAGAACATGATGTCCATTTAAGACAATCAGAATCAGCTAGAAATTCATTAAACAAACTCAGGAGCAAGTATCACGTAATTCCAATTAATATTTTGCTTTCTTATTCGACTTGCAAAAAGCATTACCGTATCCCAAATTGACTACCTCAGTAGCATTTTACAAACGCAATATATATATTCTAAATTTTGGTATAAACAATTTTCATAACGATAATGTTTACAAGTACGTTTGGGATGAAACTATTGCATACAGAGGTGCTCAAGAAGTTGTTTCATGTATTTTAAAACATATTAAAAATTTAAGAAATGAAAGACACATTATAGCTTACAGTGACATGTGCACCGGGCAAAATAGAAACATTTAAGTAGGTTTAATGTGGTTAAAAATTGTCTAAACTCTGGATAATAATGTGGAAATCATAGATCATAAATTTTTAATTTCAGGGCCTTCGTTTTTACTAAATGATAGAGACTTTGGCCCGGTAGAAGATGCAAGAAACTAATAAGTTCCTCTCTTAAGAATCTTGCTAGCAGGGTCAATCTTTTACTATTATGTATTTATTTCTTTAAATCAAATAAATTATTAACATGAGCATTTTTAACATTTGAACACTTCTAGTACAGGCACAGATACTGCTGCCAGAAGTGCTGTTTTCATTAAAATCTACAGTGGACATGCTCACAGAAGCAGTTTGGTTCAAATAACATTGAAGAAAGAAGTTGAATAATAGCTTTCATAATCCCCATTTAGATGTGCCGAATAGGGAACTAGGGACTTGCTCCAGGAAGTCTTAAATGTGTGGACAAGATTACTCACAATGATAGAGATTACTTTAAAAAAAGATAAACTAGGCACACAAAATAATAGTCATTGTTACATATCATTAACCAAACATGTCTCCATCAAGCTTTAACCCTTCAAATTCTTACTACTAATGATAGTAATCAAGTCAAATTCTTAATTTTTTTATTTTTTATTAGTTCAAATTTAATTTTCTGTTGTTGTTGTTTTTTTGTTTTTGTTTTTTTTAAAATACTGATTAACAAGTCACACAATAGTGTTTATTATTTTTTTTTTTAAATGACAATGCAACAAACAAAAATGAATAGTCATTACCTATGAACTCAATAGCTTTAGGAAAATGAGCAGCAAGATTCTGACTCCAATGGTCAGCTATAGGAATCTTCATGTACTTGAAATCACCGCGGCCTTCAAAAACATTTGGCAAATCAGGTGTGACATTCAGAATATACTAAAACAAAAAAAAAAAGTTAATGTCAAGACTTTTAAATTACAAAACATTTCCATTCATTTAATTATCATAGATTATATTTATTGGTAAAAATAAGTAAAGAAAACTTACATACAAATTCCTTAACTTTGAACTTTTCATAAGAATATCATCCTAATATGATGTCACATTAGGCATGACTATAACCCGTAGTTTATCTTTATAATTCCCTTTTGCCTTGTTTCTGGCCTTACCATACTTCAAGTTTTCATATTCCTTGTATCTCTTACATTTATCTTTACTATGCAATTAAGTGGGAGATTTTTTTTTTTCTGTGGGTGTAAGTTTATATTATACATGTAAAAATATTCTTTCCTCTTTCTCTCCTGTGCTTTTACCCAACCTAAAAGTTCAATAGGTTATTTTCCCATATTCATCTAATAGCAACGATTAGATTAATTTAAACCTTTGCAATCAGATACATTTAACATTATTTTGGGTATTACATGTACATAGCAGTACATGTAAAGTTATATGTCACATATGTGGCAGTACAAGTATTTCTAAATTTCACAATAATACTATAATAATGCATAAGATGAAGCATATGACTCAAACAGGGACAGGATTTGTTGAAGTATTAGATGCATCCAAGTGCATAGGGATTTAATGGCTATACATTTGACTTAATTAAAAAATATAATTAATTTACAAATATGATATATCTAGTTCAAATTATTAAATTGAATTTCTTTAATGTTACAAAAATTGACAAATCTTTATATAAGTACAAAAAACACACAAAAAAAATGACATTATACTGCATCTATTTTATAAAGCACGTATTCCATAAAATACACTGTACACTGAAAGACACTTATTTAAGTGAGGGCAGAGGCAGTTTTAAAAACAATTATTCTAAATGCATTTAAATTTACTTTTTTCAAAGTATGTTTTAAAAAATTGTCAACATATAATTATAATACTAATCTTAAGAGAATAAAAAAATTTTAATAAGATATACTTTATGTTGGAAAATATATTAAATTAACTTTGTTAAAGCTCTTAGAAGAAAACTTTTTTTTTTAAATGTAT
>KZ808150.1:74634-85852 GCA_000696205.2 Oncopeltus fasciatus | reverse complement strand
AGCGATATATTCGTCGGCCTCGGAGGTTGGACTCTCGACACTAGTGCGGGGAATTTAATAACTTATCAGACTTGTCTCGGTAGCATAAGTGGTAAATGCACCGGCCCGGATAGCAGGGGATCCAGGTTCGAGTCCTGGCTAGGACAGTTAGATTTTTTATTCTGTTCACTTGCACTAAAAATTATCTAAATTTACGTGGGATTAAAGACCACAAAATAAATAATATTTATGTAATTATTTATATTAAAACGTTCCTTAGGCACAGTAAGCCAATAAGAAACAGTTTAATATCGCCTACTCTTGGAATGCATTAAAACGATAAAGGGTAGATATCTGGTGCAAGGTTTAGCATGATGGTTATAATTTTATGAAGAGGTCTTTGAGGGCAGGTACAGGCGCACTTACTTCAGTAATGAAGTTTGATTCAGAAATTTCTTATCATGCTGGCTCCTCTTATCATGTTTAAATTTGATTATAGACCAGCAAATATCTTATGGCCTACATAACAGTCGAGCGTGTGAGGGTAAACACATGTTTCTTATCAGAATGGCTATTTTCATTCATGCTTCGAGCATTCTTATTTATAGACGTCAGCTTACGACACGAAACAACTTAAGTTTATTAAAAATGGAACAAATTAAGTTTATTAAAAATTTTATCATCCGCAATTTGCCTTACGGCTGAAATATATGTTAAAACCGTGTATTTAAGGAGCAATGGCCAATTCTTTACTCCATATAGTGACTAATGTAAACAATCTTTCTGAGGCCAAAATAAAAGAAGACCAATGTGTTGGAAGTACGCAATTGAAAACAAATAGAATTTTCTATATCTTGATAAAATATGCTTCTAAGTACGGAGGAAATATGCTTAATGTGCAAAGATTTTTGTGACGGTTTTTTTAAAATATATAAACAAACGTATAAAAACACTACAGTTGATATGGAGAGGGAGGATGAGAGAGATTTATTTAGGTTCATTTATTATTATAAGATATGAAGCCGCTCTTACTGTCAATTTCAAACCAAGAAAACTATTTCACTGATATTGGCACTGCGAAGGCCTGACAGTCTGAGACACGGGAACTGCCACTAAAACTGACTCGGGGGCCGCTGACGAGCTTCTTTTAAAACTTCATAGAAGAAGCGCAGCAGGCTTAGATAAATCTAATTTCTTTAGGAATAAGGAAGCAGGTGGCATCCTATAATCGGCTCCTTCCCGTAAAGTCTGGTCCTCTCGTAACGTGCTTCCCTAGTCTTTAACATTATATATCCTACATCGGTCACATCAACGTGAAGTTGTCAAGCTCTGGCTGTAGAACATGTACATAAAGCAGGGCGCTACACTATTACCAATTCTGAAGCTGCTTGAGGAATTTCCTGTTTCCCCACGTAAAAGAATCGACATGCGACGTATGCAAGCTTTTTGAAAACCGTAAAAGAAAACTACCGTGAAACAAGAGAAGGGCGGGATTAGAACCCGCAGCGGGACCCGAACGGATCCCCAGAACTACCCTGGAGCCCTGAATAACGTCTTATCCATTCCACTTGATTTAACATTTTTCCTTGGTTCATTTTTCTTCTCTAATAAGGAGTTCTCTCATTTGATACACTCTTCATTGTGAAGTTTAAGCAAATCAAAAAACCTTATGATAAAAAATTCCTTAAACCTAATTCCGTCGCCGCTAGATTGACTTTGCGCTCTGTATATTTCAATGAGCTTTTTAATGGGAATCTGCGGTTTTTTAAACCATAAGTGGTATTTGGATGGTATCAAGGGAGAACGTATGGCATTTAATAAATATTATGTTTTTATTAAAATATTTTTTTAATTAATCATTAGCAGAAGTGGTTGTGAGGCGCTCAACGACCATGGTTATCAGCGATTAGCAGAAGTAATTCACCCAACAGCTTGCAGAATGAAGAAAAAGTGCCAAATTTGGATTTAGTATTTTGTAAAATTTTGTAAAAGTGTATATTTGTATGTTTTGATCCTGTCTCAAGTGTAGCTCCTCCCATCGGAGATTAGCAAAGTATTGATTAAAAGGAGAGTTTGTTGACCGTATATATTATTCTAAGATGATTTTAGTTGGGGTTCGGTCAAGGTAGATCCAAAAAACACAAATTTGAAAAACGTATTTTTTAACAAAGGATTATCTGCCAACGTTTCTGCTTACATTGTAGGCTCTCATCTTCATGATAGGCCTGAAGATGGCTTACAATGGCAGATAATCCTTTATTAAAAAATACGTTTTTTTTTAATTTGTTTTTTTTGGATCTACCTTGACCGAACCCCAACTAAAATCATCTTAGAGTATTGATTAAATTTTCGACCAACGTGAATCTTTAGTCGTGAATGACGTTGTTTTCTAGAAGAAAAATAAGGCAATGGAGGCATGGAAATGTGAACTTAGGGACAGGACGTCCTCTCTCATCTTCATGATAGCCCTGAAGATGGCTTACAATGTAAGCCGAAACCTTGGAAGATAATCCTTCATTAAAAAATAGATTTTTTAAATTTGTGTTTTTTGGATCTACCTTGACCGAACCCCAACTAGAATAAGGCAATAGAGTTCTTAATCAAAGAAAAAGTTTCAATATCTCCCTTATTTAGACTGAAGTAATACATAATTGTTGATTGTAGTTCTCAAACGGCTCTGGCAGTGCAAGCTGATGCAATAGTAGCCACATGTGCAGTGCTATTTAAAGCTTTGGTACTTCGTCTATTGAAGGGTTGTATTGTAGTTCTATATAAGGCATCGACCAAAGGCAGTATTTTTAATGTTAAGCAGTATTGCTCATAATAAGTGAAATAGAATTTTTTTAAAAATATGTGTGTACAAATAAGGTTTACGAAAAAGGCTTATTGTAAAATATTTTAAAGATTTCAGCTGAAATATTTGACAGCAACCTTTTTTTTTTTTTTTAATATATAAGTAGAATTCAGTATGTAAACTTCCTTTCGCAATTTAAATTCGCTCGTTTGTATCTAAAATCATAAAATAGTGAAGAGTGAGGACATTAGGGAAGATCTAATGGAAAACTAGTTAATACATTCCTTTTTGTAAATTTATTAAAAATATACATAGAACATAGTAGAAAGAAAATAATTTTTTACCCTTATCTCCAATATAATTTAATGGAAAGTATATATTAAAAAGGGTATTTAGGAAGATCAATATGAGAGCGTCTCCCCATTGTCTCTTCGTTGGCGTTACTTGAACACGGAGGCATTCCGACAGGGATCGGTTACACAGATTCTGATGAAGCCAACGCCCACTATTTGGCTCCTATCGGGGCGGAACGAAAGGACGGACTCCAGCCTTTCCGTCAAGGTGGAGAAGAGTAAATAAAGTAGACTTTGCTTTATGACACTAAATTTCTTCATAGCACTAACATTAACACTCCCACACTCCCCTCATCTGATTACAATCAAAATAATTCCTCTCAACAGTTTGAATAATAAACCCAAAATAAAAAAATTAGGCTTAATTAGTTTAAGAATAGGAGACAACTTTAAACAATGGATTTATTTTATATTTATCCAAAAATATATTGAAGAATATGAATGTTTAAAAAGTATATTATACAGCTATTCTGCTTTATTAATTTTTAGCCTAAAGACAAAAAAAAGTCAATATATATATATATATATATATATATATTTGATGTNCACACACACACACACACACACACACAATAGATGATTTACCATCTTTACTATATATATATACATATATTTATTTAATAATGGATGTTTGAGCGTGTACAAACGACAGATATATACGTTTAGTATTATGTATGTACAATATTTTAACTTCATCTGAGTAGGATCAGTGGAAAATTAAAGAAATTTTTCAAAAATCGCATCAAAATACCAATTTGAAGAAATTAAAATAACGGGATGTATCCTAGTAGTTAAAAGTAAGAATAAAAATGCGAGCACCGGTGTGGCTCAGGCGAATCGGGCCTCTCAATCTTGAAGCTGCGTGTTCAAATCCCACCTAGGTAAAGCTTTAATTTATAAATATAACCTAAAGTATGATGGGGTGGCAACCAGTAGATAGCCCCTCCCTCCATGACCCTAAGTGGGGGACGCTAACACTAAAAAAAAAGAAAAAATACATAAAATCTATTATTTGTAATTGTATATTTATATGTTGATTAAATTTTAATTTAAATTTAAAAAACTGACTTTTAAGGACTCTGCGGGGGTATAAGTAAATAAATGGGATACTTAAAACAGTTACTAATTCTAATTAAAAAATGTGAACGCCTTGTTTTATTAATTTTCTTTATTTTCAATAATGAACTTTTATCACCGGCCTGAAAAAGAATCACAATCAATATATGTGGCAATGAAAAGAAAATTTATCCTTCGCATTTATCAAAAAGCCTGATTTTAGATTCTATATTTAAGCTTGTTTTTTTACCGTTCAATAAGTTAATTTAATTTTAGAGGGGCTTGAGAGAGGGGTTTTTAGAGAAATACCTAAATTTAAGGCGGTTAAATTTAGGGCTAAGAGTTTAAAATATTGTATAGGCGTAATTGTGACACCTAGAGAACTGAAGAGAGCATACATTCTCAGGTAACATTAATTGTATCATATGACTGAATTGTGGAACAATTAAAAGTGTGCAAATTGTTTAAGGGAGAGGGTGGCTGGTGAGTACTTGAAGGAGCATTTATTGATTTTCTTTCTGACCCTTCTTGTATGTAATTTAATGAAAGCTTTTATTCCTTCTTGTTATTTCTCACTGTATAATTTAAGTTTAATTCAAAGAATCCTTAGATAAGCCACTATAACAAAAGAAGAATTATTTCTATTTTTTCAATCATACTTCAATTATCCAGTTATCTTAATAAATAAATATAAACTTTTAACTTTATTTATTATGCAAAAAATAACTTCGTTTATTGATGTATTTTTTATTCATTTTATAGTCACAAGTGTATTGATTTATTTTACATTTGTCTCATTTTTTAGTTCATTTTCATGTTCTATATTTACTGTATTTCACCAATATATTTTAATTAAATTCCTGTACGCGTATCTCTATTTATTATTTATCCATTTATTACTTCCACATTCCAATTATAAAGGAATGGTAATATCATAAAAAAATGGGTATGGGAATCAAGCTATTAGATATTTTATAGAAATTCATATTACTTTTAGAAAGTTTTAACATACATTTCATTTTATAATTCTTTTACACTTGTGTTGAAGCTAAATTAAGGATTAATGTTCTATTTACAATGTTTCACAAGTCGATTGATCTTTCCTTTAGTGACATAATTTCTGTCGTATTAACATCGATCATACCTCTAATAATAGTTCTACTTGAAGAAACTCCTATATATTTCTATAATTTCAATTTAAAAAAATTATATGTACAGACACACACACAAATATATATATATAGTCCATCGTATTTACAAATCTTTGATTTCCGTATTGGTTTACAAAATTAATATAATCATTAGACATGCATCGTTAAATAAATATAACAAACATTTTAGTTTCCTCAATAAAATATTGATTTATGAAAATTCTTAGAAATATGGGTGGGCAATATATCTGCGTGGGTGTGTGCGCGCGCGCGCGCCTTTGCATGTTAATGAAACGATTAGTATTTCGTCAATACTATACGNCAAGACTACGTACAAGGACTAGAGACTATATATACAATAACGGGTACAAGTGAACCACTACAGAGAAACTACTTTGGTAATACAACAAAACAAATCACAAGACGAACTGACAAAGCAAAGATTTCCAAGACCACTTTCAGAGGTCCTTCTTAGGTAATAACGTTGAGAAGCAAATCTATGAAACAAAATAGATGTAAACTGTAATTTTATTGCATGTATTTAAGAATGTAATTTTTAGTGTAGGCTGAGTTCTCATATTTGCAAAATATAGAAAAATAATTTTATATTTAGGCCTTTTGTTGCAAATTCTTTAATCGTTTTTGTTTAAAAAACAGAAAGTGAGTTTTTGAAGGAGTCCAAAATTTGTAATCTTAACAGATTTATTATTTTACGAAAAAGCTTATAAAACATAATGGGAGTAAAATGTAATTTCCATTAGGTGAGAACTTCCGTCACTGTACCTTCCCGACCGTAAACTTAAATAGGCATAATATATATATCTAATAGTAGGTATATAATTATACCTACTATTAGAGGTTGACGCAAGCGTTGTTGTAGTACTAATATCGATTCAGAAGTATCCAGATTGCGCAGCTACAACTCTTTTTTTAAAACCTGCTAAATTTCGTTAGCTTAGCCCGAGAGGCGTTTTATTGTACATGGACATTAGCCTTCTAAATTAAAAAAAAAAACAAAAAAACAATCCCATTTCTGACACCAAATTGTTATGGGCTGTGGATCAAAAAATAATTTACACCAAAATAAATTTAAAGTTAATTTAAATAACAAATAAGTATAGCTACTAATAGCAAACATATGCAAGAGCAATTAACTACACTGATATGTATTAAACTACAGTACTCACTAACTGAGAAATAAATAAAAACAAAAATGAATAACTTACAGCTAATAAGAAAATATAAAACTAAACGGTAAGTACTTATTTACAAAGAGGCCTCAGAGCAACTTGCTAATTGTCAACAAGAGATCTGAACTGTCTAGGTAATGTCACTCAACCTTGCACTGTTACTGGCACTGCTAGGACCACGACCAGCTCTTTGCACACACGAGGCGCGCGATCTGACACCGACTCGAGGGCTGATGGCGAGCCGCTTCTGTAACAGTATGAAACCTTCTAGGCGATTATGGATGAGCCGAGAAGCCCTTCTTTGAGCTCATCTCCTAAGTGGAGTGGTGTCATCTAGAAACAGTTGGTCACCTTGAGAATACCACCCTTTCGGTCTGATCTACTCATTACATGCTTCCTCACAAATCCCAACAATATGTGAGTATGAGTGCGTGGGGCGTGCATGCCTGCCTGTGTGTTGTGTGTACATATGTGAAGAGAGGAGGGAACTAAGACTTCTTGTGTGGGGCTTCTCTTGTAGTTTTCAATGTTCTATTTAATGACTAAACAATTTAAATCCTTTTTTTTTTTTTTTTCTTTTTGCTGTGTTAGCCTCCCTTGCAACCACTTAGGGCCATTGGAGGGAGGGGCTATCTACAGGTTGCCACCCCATTCTAAACACCCATGGCTCAGGACAAACTTCTATTTATAAATAAAATATTGACCTGGGATTTGAACTCCCAGCGTCAGGATTGCGAGACCTGTACGGATCCCCTGAGCTAGCCTGGCGACCCTAAATACTTTATTTAATCGTTAAAAAACTTTCCACTTAAGCTGGCTAGATTAAGTCTTTCTCATCTTAATACAAGTTTCCCAGGAAAGTAGGGAAAATTAGCATAATTTTAATCCGATTCTATAGCTAACAGATTAACTCCTTTTAACCCGATTACATCGAAAGTCAGCCCGGCTTGTGCTAGAACATTATTAATATTTCCCGTCTTTACCTTGAACAGGTAAATTGCATAATGTTGAAACCGAAAATAACTCGTGAATCTCACTGGATCAATACCATCTTTTCGCATAATACAGTATAGAATTTTGAACGTTTGTCAAGAAGAATATTGAAATTAAAAAAAGAAAATCAGAATCTCCTTGTGGAATGTCTGTCAAAGATATGAGGCCACTTTTCTTTCTAAATTAGACCTTAATAGCAAAATAGTTAAATTTTGGAAATAAATTAAATATTCACGTGGTCAGATTGATTTGTAGCATATTTTATATTATATATAAAAGGAAATAAAGGTGTGTTTCTTTTTAATTAAGTTTTAGCCTCCCTTTCAACCACTTAGGATCAACATGGAGAAGGGGCTATCTACAGTGTGCCACTCCATTCTAAACATCCATGGCTCAGGTCAAGCTTTTACTAATAAATAAAATATTTCCCTGGGCGGTATCTGAACCCGCAGAGCCAGAATTGCGAATTGTACCTATAAAAAAACCACGTCATTGGCTGTCTTTTGCGTCCTAATGGCGAGCGGTTTCGGCCTAGTCCTGCCATATTAGGCCCAGTACAGTTTTGTACACATTCCCACTCAGCCAATATCTGAAGCCCAACTGCTTGTAGTAACAGCTTCTATACTAATGAAGACATTTATGTAATACATAGGATCCCAACACACTTAGAACATGATAGAAAGACTCTGCATAAAACACTGTTACCGATACGTAGACGGTATAATGTCATAAGATGACCACGAGGAGATACCCACAAACCTCAATAGCTTCCATCGTAACATCAGATACGTCAGACTGAGCTACAGACCAACAGCTACCGACACCACAGATACTCGCCAAATCCGAGTACCTCAGACAACACAAACACTCATTAACAGATACATGATATGACTACATAACACTATTCCTGTCAAGACTACGTACAAGGACTAGAGACTATATATACAATAACGGGTACAAGTGAACCACTACAGAGAAACTACTTTGGTAATACAACAAAACAAATCACAAGACGAACTGACAAAGCAAAGATTTCCAAGACCACTTTCAGAGGTCCTTCTTAGGTAATAACGTTGAGAAGCAAATCTATGAAACAAAATAGATGTAAACTGTAATTTTATTGCATGTATTTAAGAATGTAATTTTTAGTGTAGGCTGAGTTCTCATATTTGCAAAATATAGAAAAATAATTTTATATTTAGGCCTTTTGTTGCAAATTCTTTAATCGTTTTTGTTTAAAAAACAGAAAGTGAGTTTTTGAAGGAGTCCAAAATTTGTAATCTTAACAGATTTATTATTTTACGAAAAAGCTTATAAAACATAATGGGAGTAAAATGTAATTTCCATTAGGTGAGAACTTCCGTCACTGTACCTTCCCGACCGTAAACTTAAATAGGCATACCTAATTTTTCCTCAGTTTTGCAAATTAAATTCCAACACACACACACATATATATATTTGAACGAACCATATTATTACCTTTTCCATTGTCAATTAGTAAAATTTTTCAAAATTCACAGCATTATACCAACGTAAATAACTTCATTTATTTATGGGGAATCTGCTAAAAGAAACATAAACTGATCATATCCTGAGTATTGCAGTTCGTGTATATTTGTATTTGAACTTATTATATCCTGTAATTCCGTTCACTTTAGAATATACCTTTTGTCAATAAACAAATATAGGTTCAGTTCCTCTGAACGAAATATTAGCTGCAGTGAAATAAATAAATAAAAAAAATTTTGTTTTGCTTTTATCGGTTACACACCGAAACTCATTAGGAAAACGCTCTCACTCTCTCTCTCTCTCTCTCTCTCTCTCTCTCTCTCTCTCTCTCTCTCTCTCTCTCACTCTCTCTCTCTCCCTCTCTCTCTCTCTCTCTCTCNATAGTAACAGAAAAATTGGTCTATTTAAATAAAAGTTTTTTAAAAGAAAATTACCTTATTTTGAGTGTGTGTGTGTGTGTGTGTGTGTGTGTGTGTGTGTGTTAGCCTCAACTTAGGTTCATGGAGGAAGGGTATATCTACAGGTTGCTATACAGACAAAAAAATATATTTATATATATGTATATATATAAAATGAAACAATCGTGGCTGCGATATGTAGTAAATAAAAACAGCTGGGATAAAGAGTCCTCTCTCGAATGACGGCTGGCCAAGTGTATGCAAGTTGAAGTGACAGTGAAGACCAGTTTTATCGTTCTAATAGAAGACTGAGTGTATATCTGCCTATAATTTTGTGTTTTTTGTCCTTAGATTGACTTTTATTTTATTTTTATAAATAAAATTGAAGCCAGTTACAAGGAGTGTTGCTACAGAAAAATCAGACAAGGCTGATCATGGCAAGAAGGTTCATGTAAATACAGAAATAGAGGATAGATAGTGGTTTATAATAAGAGAGGAATTCTAGGAGAAATTTAACAAAACTTTTCCCTTGAATCGCAAACGCTAGAGCGGTTTCAGCAATGACAGCAGAGATACAAAAGATTATAAGTAAAGAGGTAGAGTGTCAGGTTATCACACTAAAAAAATGAGATTAATGAAGTTAAAGATGAGATGGATTCTGTTCTTCAGCCAACAAAGAAAAACGCACTAATAATTCGTTCTAAAACAAGTTTAAAGGTAAAGTTCCAGCAAGAGAGGAAGTAACAAACACAATAAAAGTAAATATGGGTCTTACCTTGAACAAGGAAGACTTCAAATTGAGACCTTTAGGTTCTCAAGAAAATGCATTGTTACACTTCACTGAAAATGAAATAAGGAAAAGAGAATTCTACTCTAAAAATGAATTAAAAGGTACTGTGCACACAATCCATGAAGATTTAACATACATGAGGCGAATACTGTACAGAAAATCCAAGGAAGTTTTCGGCTTCAAATCTGACAGGGGGATAATCTTTATTAACACAGGAGGAAAGAAACATCGGGTTAGAAATAGTAGAGAACTCGCAAAGATTGTGGCTGACAAGAGCCTTCTGTAAACACTATAACTATGCTAAGGTTATTAACTATTATCTTATCAGACAAAGGCGCTATCTCTGGGGGGATTTAGAGAACTTTAAACGGCTGCTCATGTTAGTTTCAGCGATTGAGCTATTGCTATAGTACATAGTAGTGACTACATAGCAAATAATTATTATTTTAAGCATAAACAGTATACAGTAGCTAATTTCATGTCAGATTGTAGCGCTATCTCTAGGTTGTTGAAAGAGTTACTTGCTTATTACGTTGTTAAACAAATTAATTAACATCAAGATAAACATGTTTGTTGCGGGCTTTGTTATTATTATTTTTTTTAAATAAAATTATAGTCTGAGAGGACATATATTAATATTATTAGATTTGTATTAGTAATGATTACTGGTGTGGGTGGACGTGTGATTGTAATTATTTCGTTGTTCTTTCATTTATTCGGATGAAGTGGATAAATTTGTGTTTTTGTATATTACTTGCTTTCACTGTACCACTCTGAGCTATACGGATGGGTTGAATTTATTTATTAGGTCTAAGCATTTTACAATTTTACTCCCACAATCTCAAGCCCTGCATTTCATTTAATAAGTTTATTTTTGTTTTTACCTCATTTTTATTATTACAATTTTTTAAAATAATCTTTCAGCCTGTATTATATTTAATTTTCTTTACTTTCTTTAATTTAATTAAAATATTTCTTTTATTTAAAGTAGGGAAAATTAGCATA
>KZ808150.1:45677-61120 GCA_000696205.2 Oncopeltus fasciatus | reverse complement strand
TATATATATATATTCCAGGATTCCAGGAAAAAGAGACTTTTATTAGAATGAAGCGCAGTAGATGGGGGAAAGGAAGGGTTAAAGTGACGAGGAGCAGTTTATGTGTTGTCGATAACTTCAATGCTTCAGAAACTGTTGTGTGGAGTAGGGGTTGTAAGAAGTTACATTATAGTCCGATTATGGTTTTAGGAGATGAAGAAGGTTCCTAACTCATTTACCGTTTATTATGGTAAATATGAATCTCGCACCCAAAATGTGATCTTTATATACTCGCCTCCGCAAAGAGCTCTTCGATGGTGAGACTTGGGATGATATAAACTCTAGAAGAAGTCTTTCTCAGAAAGTCTCAAAGTAGTGTGGAATTACAAATATGAAGTAGCGGGGATTGAATATGCAATGGTTTTTGTTTAATTGAAACGTAGATAGTATAGTATACACTTTGCATCAGCTTATTGCGTCTCCTAAGATCTAGAGTGATTAAAAAGAGAAAAGATCTCAACAATTCAAAGTTAGCTTTACCTTTATTTATTTGCAGAGGAGGTCTGCGAACAATTACTGTGTTCTGTCGGCCGAATAATTATTTTGTTAGGATACTTTGTTCCGTCGTTTTATTTTGAAATATGAGTATATTGTGCACAGGTTATGAATCGGTTAGCATAAATTTTATTTCATTTTCTATAAATGCCTCATGACCTTAATTACGACGAATGATTTTGCCTCATCGAGATTTAAATGTTTTCTATTCGATATTTTCTTTTTTCAAATAAATGTTATTTACTATTTAGAGTTATCTTATAAATATTCGTCATTTAAACTCTCAAAATTATTTTTATTTATATATAGCATTGTTAAAGACTAGAGAAGTACGTTGTGTGAGCACCCGACTTGTACGGGAAGGGGACAATTGAAGGATAACATCTGTTTCCTATGCCTTGGGTACAGAAGTCGGCTTACACAGAAATTCCATATGAGAATGTCCCAGCCCCTTCTCGTACCTTCTCGCCAGTTCCACGAATTTATTAGCTCGCCAGCTGCCCCCCAAGTCAGTCATTGTTAGGCACCGTCTGTGTCAGTTTCCGTGGAAGATCGCGTATTTTGAGCGTCGAGCTGGTCGTGGCCCCTGTGGTGCTGATGACAGTATAAGGGGTAAGTGAGAGTGATTAACAAGTTATCTTGTGGCCTCTAAGAAAATAAGAATATTTAATTTATTTGTGCATATTAATTAATTCATTAGCTGTAAGTAATTTTTACTTTATATTTTCTATATTGTTAGATAAGGCAGTAGGTTAGATTGTAATAAGTAGATGTAATTATTCGTGATAATAAATTAACTTATCTCATTGTTCTTAATTATTAGTGACCCGTAGCCCGTGACAGTAATATTGGCTTTCCGAACTCCCATCTTTCATCGAATTTTATCAACTGTTTGGAATTGTCGAAGAGCAATTATATTTAGGAGTGCCGATTGAATCCTGAATACATGGTTGATACAGGTGTTTTCAATCATCTCCTTCGCTGTGCTTCCAGGTAAAGCTATCTCTATCAATCTGAAAATATTCTCTGGTGCCCTATTTTTCTTCGAGAAATTTGTTACTCCCAATTAGTTGAGCCCATTGAATGCTTACTGATAGTCTATGGAAAGCAGGTATAAATCCAGCTCATGCTTAACAAACTTTTCAGCTGTTTTTTAAAGAAAAAGTATTTGATCCGCCGTTTCTTGATTCTTGTAATACCCCCACAGGGTTGCCAACAATTGCCAAGGACCTATCAGGAACAGCCAAAAGTATAACTCTCCTTTAATTTTCTCAATTGAGTTTATCCTCCTTTTTGTAAATTTGAGATATTGACCTCATACCCACAACTATGGCAGTCTATCTTTCTCCCATATAAAAGAAATTATGTAATGGAAAGTTCAGGCTAAGCTTTTACCAGAATCTTTAAACAACGCCTCCACAACTTCATTTCTGGATGCTAGTTGTTCTTCAACATTCCAATTCATTTCCAGCGAGAGTTTATCAATATGAAAATATTGTTAGGACAATAATCCTTCATACATAATTGGAAGAGGATCATTATTTAAAAAATCTTTCCTCCACGATGAGATATTCTCCAGAACATCAGGATGTGACGCGTGGTTTAACAGTCAACCACTGATAGATGAGAGACCTTAAATTCTCTGCTTACCAGTACTACTATTGTTTCATTTTACAATAATTCAACAACTTATTTTCATTTGATTCGATAGGTGCATGGCACTCTAATGTACTTCTAAACTTTCTTAGCAAAACTTTATTTCCTCCCCTGCTGTTAAAATAGCACTGTTCATTTTTATGGTAAAAATATTATTTCAGGTTCTCTTGCATCAATGTCAAACCTGCTATCCATCATTTAATTTGCATTTTATAATCTTAAGGAGTCCATCGTGTAGATCAAATAATATAGAACAATGATAAAAACTTACAGATTACCAGCAAGGCGCAAATAGAACGGGATGCTATCGTGGGATGCACCTCTGATAAGGTTGTTGACGATTGTTGGCCGGAAAAGAGTTGTGTGGGAGTGATGTCTGTTATGAATAGCTTTACGTTATCAATAGAAGATGTCACACACGACCTATGTAGCCTGCATCAGAGCGTATTACGACACCCAGGTGACGGCTAGAAAATGGGATTGATGCTGTCAACGAACTAGACTTGTCATGTCTTTAAAATCTCCTTAATGGGGAGCACTTAGCGTACTGCAGAGATGTCAATTGGACAATCTTCCTCAGTATGTCGTTCTAGAGGAACTGAAGTAAGTTAAGAGTTTATGAGGCTTTGCCTAGTGCGGAGCGCCGTAAAGCAGAGTGGGTCTGACAACTGCTTTTTAGATCTGTAATGTGAGCCTAAGTGACAGGTTAGGGGATTTGAGGAGATGATTGAGCCTATATGATTTATATCGTGTATGCCTTAGCCTGTCACTTACGTGAGGGGTAAAAGTCAAGTTCTACCAAATCGGCCTTTCTCGTCCTTTCTGGAGAACATTATGACAGCAACATTCTTCTATACATGGGGGGGACATTCTCACTGGTTGGCTATAATCAGTCCATTTCCAGAGGCAACTATCTGGCTCCTGTTTTCACTGGTAGCTGCGTTGATTTTTCTGCCAAATAAAGCTGGTTTCCACTTTTGACTTAAGTGTATCCTTCTCCTCTATTTTTATGTATTCTCTAATTGTTCGGTGGTAGTTCTCCCAAGCCTGGATTGCGGCGTTCTCTGACTGTATCTGGTCAGTGGTGTCTATGAAATGTTCTGCAATGACTTTCCTGAGTATCTGTGTTTCATGTCAGAAAAGTATTACTTGAGCATTTTGTCCATCATTCTTCCACTTTCTCCAAAATATTACTTACTGCATGAGAATGGAACTTATTATATTCCTGGAATCCTAAGCTCCGTCTTATCTTAATAGTTTGGGAGAACGTCGGCTATTTTTCATTCTGTTCATGGGAATTCGGCCTATTCTGTTTCTATAGCAAAGGGAACAGGGGCACCAAGGTAGCTCAAGGGATTCGGTCGGCTCTCACAATCCTGACGTATCGGGTTCGAATCCAACCCAAGGTATTCTTTTATTTATTATTTAACGTTTTACCTCAGCTATGGATGCTTAGAATGGGATAGTACACTATCCATGAAGCTCCGTTCTTCATGAAGGAGGGATGCCTTTTTAATATTTCTGCTCTGTACAGTAATATCAACATGAGTGGGTTTCCCGTATACCGCATTACTGGGTAGGTGCCCCTTCGTCTCCTCTAGCACTTCAAGAATCGGTAATTTTCCTTCTTCTTCAATTTCCATAGTTAAGGATTTCTTCTACCTCGATCCTTAAGTTACTACATTGAACGATATCCAAACAATTTGACATAGATAGGTGTGTGTCTGCATGTTCAAAATATATACACATGGGTCGTGAAAGCTCTTTTTGTCAAACGCGACTACCTCCAAGCTTTTTCGGCCTGCTTTTCGCCCATCAGCTTCAACGAGGCTTTCTGCTAACTGCCTTCAAGAACTTCATGACCGGAAGTACCGATTTTAATGTAGTTTTGCACTATTTTAGAGCCGGCGCGATAACTTGAAATAATCTCCGTAGCTTCAGACTAATGGCCAAAGAGGCTCACCTGCAGCGAGATCTTCTGGACAGTGGTCCACAGTCAGGGACGACAAATCTGTGACGGAGAAGGTACATCAAGCAATCACATTTCCTATTTATTTTCCGTTCCTTTGGATCCTACTTATTCCACTTTTTACCACCGCCAGGTAAGGTTCATAATTTTATATTATTATACTTAATGTCCTTCATTGCTCCACCTAATTTTTCACCCACCAGTGGCTATAATTATATATANTTCTTGATGTCATTTTTTGGTTATTAATTCTGCGGGAAATAGGGTTTTTTGTTTGTCCAATGTAAGAACCTTGGCAATTCGGTGTGAAACAGGGAATTTTTTTTTAGTTTTTAGTACTTAATACTTGGTTCGTTTGATATAGTGTATTCTTCAGGACCATCAGTATTTGCGGAATCAATTTATGTTATTCTGTATCGGTATAAAATGCCTTTTTCTCTGTTTTATTTCTTATTCGATATTTCAATAAAATTAAAAAATGCTACTTCTTTAAATAATTGTCTAAGACAATTTTGCTCAACTGATATATTTTTCCAAGGCTATTTATTGTGGAAAATAAAATAACCAAATTATTTTTTTATGAATAATTGTGAGTGGTGGCTTAAAAGATAAATGAAAAAATTGAATTGAGTATTAAGAAAATGAGAGAAACGAGAGAATAGATGTATGATTAAAAACAAAAAATGCACTTACGCTATCATAGAATTAAGAACTATATAGAGAATGAATACCAGAATTCCATATTAATATTAACGTCAAAATTTAATAAATAAACCTCAAAAATGAGTTCTTTTTAATATTTAAGATGCAGTAATGAGTACTTAATATTTATATCAGAATGAAAGTGATAATAATAGTTGTATACATACATAGCTTCAATTACTATCATTTCTAGTGTTTTGTCATTATGATGGGAGTTAACAGACTTTAATTTTTAGTTACCATCATCGGCTCTTGTCGAAGTCCTGCTGCGAACCTGAACAAGGGCTATTACATCACTCTGTTTGTTGAAGTGCCATTGAAACAAATTTACACCTGATCCTTATTTACCGATCATCCGATCCGCCGCGGAAGTTGACTTGATGATCGGCCTAACAGGCTGATGTCATCCGTTCTCAGATGTCGCAGTGACTAAGAGAGACAAGACGGGAGAGTACACTGTGCCACTAAGTATATACAGGATGTCCACTCACCCCGGCTGATACCTTCCAGCTAACTCATCAGAACTCCATATACAAGAGGGTCTCTAGAGTAACTGGAGTCACTACATAGCCAAGAATAGACGGCATCATTGGTATCTGTTATGCTGTTATTATATTACGGCTTTCAGGAAGCGTGTCTATGGCAATTGAACAATATCCATATACAAGTTGATACCGATAGGTGTGTGTCTGCATGTCCGCAAATTGAAAATAATGAAACCAAATTCAATAAATTAGTTTATTTTTGCAAATAGTTGGGTTCGTTTTTTAATGTTTGAAATCATTCGGGGGGGGGGGGGATTAGTGGGAGACTATATTTTAAATCTGAATCCTAAGATGATTTTAGTTGGGGTTCGGTCAAGGTAGATCCAAAAAAACACTAAATTTAAAAAATTTATTTTTTAATAAAGGATTATCTGCCGACGTTTCGGCTTACATTGTAAGCCATCTTCAAGTCTATCATGAAGATGAGAGAGGACGTCCTGTCCCTAAGTTCACATTTCCATGGCTGAAATAAATAAAGTAAATGGAAAGCGGCCTGTTACAAGAGAGGGCAATAAAAAGGACAAAGGGGAAAAAAAGGGAAGGGTATTATTGGGAATAAGTGACTTTGGAACTGGGAAAAATGTTTTAACAGGTTTATTGAGACGGAGGGCTGATGGTTTTTAAAATGTTGAAAATGTTAGAATAAGTTGAGGAAATTTGTTCTATGTCTGTTCTGTTGTTATCTAGATAGTATTGTAAGTTGATGTGAACGGTTTCAGACAAAAGACGTTTGTGTTGATAGGGTTCAGTGGAAAGAATGGTTAAGCTATCGAAGTCAAATGTGTGTGCTTCATGAAAAACATGTTTAGTGAGGGCAGTTTTTATTAGTTTATTCTTTATGTCATTTTTATGGTTATTAATTCCATAAAAAAAGAAATCGGGTTTTTTGTTTGTCCAATGTAAGAACCTTGGCAATTCGGTGTGAAACAGGGAATTTTATAGACGACATTAGTTCTGTTAGGAAAATCATCTTAGAATAATATCTACGGTCAACAAAATCTCCTTTTTAAATCTGAATAAATCGTTGTTATTAGAGTTGCGGAAAAAATGTACAGAACATAAAAAATGTAATTTTATACATTTTTTTATTCTATCTACAACAATAAAAAATAATTGCATATTAAGGAAGCTATTTAAGAATGCAACTACGATTGTTAAGCACTTCCCCTAACTCTTCCTTCCCGACCAGTCTAGAGCAAACTTTAGTGGCCATACATTTTATGTTCATTGTTTCCTCCTCCTTACAAGATATAGTTAGCCATTTACTCTCATTTGATTTCATTATAATCAAGAGATTCAAGGGAAACCAAATTTGTTAAGGCAGATCCTTGTTGACAGAGGATTCCTTTAGGATATCGTTTCCAATCTATGTGGAAGGATTGGATAAATTTTGTGGCTGAATGAAAAGATAATCTTGATGGTTTGCAGAAACCAATGAAGACGGATTACAAAAGGCATGAAAGTTATATATTCATTGATAGTTACAATAACCCTTTAGATGAAATTTATAGTCAGAATCTTTAAAGAAAGTGTCCTTGAATTCACTTTGTCCAAATTCTATGCCACTGTTGGTTTAAAAAAATTGGTTTGGTAGCAGGTTTCTAATCGTGATTCTTAATGAATATTAATCGTCTAATGACACATTTATTCTAGTTAAATTTGTAAATTAATTTGGGTCAAAGTCATTGAAACGTCAATATGATAAGGGTTAAAATTTGTTCCTTCTGGATTCAGAACTTTGGTGGATTCGACTAATATTACAGCTTTTTACCTTCTTCGCTCATTTTCGTAGTTTCAGAACAGAGTCAGAAGAGTCTTGACAAGATCATCATTTGGCGTTTCACGAATTTGGGATATCCGCATGAATAAATTCCTGAGAGCAAACTTAATAATTTGTTAGTAGGGAATTTTTGTTGAGGGTTCCAATTTTTGGCGATGAAGTGATTCCAAAAGGGCACCAACATAATGAACAACAACAATAACATCACCTATATACAACGGGTACCGCTAGCCAAAAGGACAACTCATCATCGAAGGTATATGGTTTCTTTCCATATTTCAAAACCAAAAACCCCCACTCAAAAAACCTATCCTATTATCTAAGACACTAGCAACTATTAAACAACAATTACTTTTTTTTTTTTTTGTTAAAATGCAAGTTTAGAAAAGTACTCTAATCTGTGTTAAAACTTTACTAAATGATAGATAATTATGCATATTAGTTATAAAATGTGAATCATTAATTCATTAAGCGAAATCTCCTGAAAGGGTTAAATATAAAAAATTTGAAGAGAAGTTACAAATTTTAATAATTTTTACCCTCAATGAGCTAAAACTTGATTGTCTATTTCCAGCATAGAACCTTACAATTAATATTTCTTATACATTTGTCTTCAAAACTGATGAATATGTAACTGTATTTCCAACTTCTCCCCTTGGCAGAGTTGAGTATTGAAACATTCAAATAGAAATTAGTTTTTTTTTCTTATTTTATGTAGGATATCTCTGTAAACAAATTCAAAAAAATTCCAATAAAGAGGGACCTTTCTGAGTTAGTCTGATTGTCAGTGAATCAAGCATATTTGTTGTGGGTGTAGGGGTGCGTCCTTGATCTGACCCACTGTAAGGAGGGGGGGGGCGTGGGTGGCCCCCCACTCCATATCCATTCACTCGAAGCTAGGGCGTGGGTGGAGTGGCGGATCCCATTCAGTGCGGGTTCCCATTCAAGCTGCGCGCGCCGGACATCAATGGGAAGTAGGGTCACGTGATACCAACCCCCAGGCTCATTCAACCCACCCTCCACCGCCCCCGCAAACAGAGTGGGCTGCAGAGCAGGAAAAACCTAGTGGAAAACGAAATAAGAGGAATTATTCTATTTATAAACTTATCAAGTTTCTGGGTATAAAACTCCTGCAAAAAGCACATCTGCCTGATATTAAAATTTTATATAAATAGACGGTCAAACGAATGAGTTATATTTATATGCCCTTTGAATATATAACAGGAGGAATTTTTAACAATTGTCGTGGAAGTTGTCCAATTAACTCGGAAACTTGGTTGTGCACTACCACTTTTTATTGGGAATATATTTCCGTTCCAATAGGGTTGAAACATATTGGGACTTATTAGGAAATTCTGAATTGGTAGACGTTTTTTGAAGTTTCGATAATTAATAAAACTATGGCAGATATATTGAAGATTGTCTTTATACTAATTACTCTTGACAAGAGTGATATATATGTAAATGTCCAAGATACTATTCGCCCTATGAAGCATTGAAAATAATGATCAATATAATTGGTGCACATGTGCACATACCCTCGTTTTCACTCATCCGTGCTGATGTGTGTGCGTTGTGAAAGGTGGTTTATCTCCCACCCTAAATATGAATATTATTTGTTAGGGACCTCCACTTCATATTTTTACAAAAATCTACACAAGGTATTTAAGTACAAAATAGAGTCAAGCCAGAGGAACCCGTTTGTTCTCACTAAACTGGCCCCATGGAGTGGAGACATTTTTCGAGGAAATGAAAGTGCAGTAACCATGGGAGTCTAGAATAGGGTGGTTACGTATAAATATTCCTCCCTTCTAGAGCCTAAAATGGTAAATTAAATAAAAACATTATTTACATTTGCATGCATGGCGATGAATGACTAGGCGGGGTTAGCTCAGTTTAGGCAACTCCTACTCTTGCATAGCTTGTACAACTGTAGTCTGTCACAAGAAGTGGAATAGAAGATAAAAATGAATGAAAGAAGAGTATGTAATGGCATGTATTTTGGAACTATCAATTATTTATTCTATTTAAAACTTATTTCTAAGCTCTTTCTGGAATGCAATAATTTCAGTAAATGTATCGTCTATTCCTTGTTAAAAATTCAAAACGTAAATCCCCAAATTTACGCGAATTTGTTTTCAATTCCACGCTATTGAGGAAGCGTCAGTATTACAAGCTTAACTAGAAAAGTTTATAAAATTAATTAGTTTTATGTTTTTAACCATTTTCTCATACTAAAATAAAAAGTTCTTGAAGATCATTAGCGCTGCGTCCATCGCGCGATGCTGATGACCAAAGCAACAGTATTTGACTGTAATAAGACTAATATTGGAGTAAAGCAAAATAGCTTTTTTTTAAATAAAATCATAGAGCTTTAATGTTATTTGACTATTTATTTGTACTAAAGTACTAAAAAAAAAAAAACACGGAGAATAGCAGTGAAGAAAAATTTCACACTTCGGATTACGACTATAGAGCAATACTAATTACAATAAAAGAAATAAAAATAATATATTGTTTCGTAATAATACTAATAATTCGAAAATTAATATACGTATATGAACATTCAAAATCAAGCAAACCCTCATACTTTGCTAGGTCAGATGTTTTTCACTATGGAATCCATCCTTTCTTTCTGCATTTTTAAATTAAATGCCGAATTGTATTTTAAAACAAAAATGTCAAGTACTATTTAAATTTAAAATTCCCAGTAAATCTCTTTCTTATACTGTATAATTCCTAAACTATTTATTTTATCAATAAACATATTTGGGATGAGATAAATTTTGACTGACAATACAAATACACTTACATGCAAACACATGTACGCGCACACACACACACACACACACACACACACACACACACACACACACACACACACACACACACACACACACACACACACACACACACACACACACACACACACACACACACACACACACACACACACACACACACACACACACACACACACACACACACNCCCTATATATGGATAGTAAATAAGAGCAGGTTGAAGAAAGTGTGTAGTGAATACACAAGAAAAATTACAATGAGTAAAATTTTCGGAGAGATTTCTCACCCTTCGTCAGTGAGGACTGAAGAGAGAAAGGTCCAATACCAAATAGCAAGTCTTAAGTAAGATTTTTCCTGTACTTTTTTTTCTATAGATCTTTAAAATTTCTGAATTCAAAATTTAATTATTTAATTTATTGAATTTTACGTAATAATAGTGTTGAATCAGAACTAATAGTATTCTCTAGAATGAAGTATAGTAGTTTATAATTATTGCTTGGAGACTGACATCGTCATTTGTATAAAACAGTTTGATTTTGAGTAGTTTTTAAAATTAATTTGTGAATAAGTTTATTGTTTTCATTTTTATCTTCTATTCCACTACTCGGCCATGATTAAAGAGAATTCTATCCCAAAGAAATTATTAACTGAACCTCTCCATGGCACTAGAAAAAAAGAGTGCGGCTGAAACTGAGATGGACAGATGGTGTGGCGGGAAATGCAAAAAGTATCCCGACTTGATGAGCGAATCACAAAATAGAAACGACTAGATGAAGATGCTGGAGGAGGCCATGATTCGTCACAGGTTGCAGTACCACGATAAGTATGAATGATAAAGTTAAATGGCGGACCAATATGTTCAGTAAAAACTACATGTAACTTGCGCTAACCACCGATGCTTCAACAAGGCTTTATAATAAACATACCGGACTTCCTGAATTCAGAGTCTGGGAATAATAAGTATGGGAAAAATTCATCCTTCTAATCACTCAATATCAAAGTAAACATATATCCATATATAAACTTGGATGTGAAGTAAATTAAAATCATATTATAAATTGAAAGCAGTAGAACTATTCCTCTTCGACAAATATTAAACCAGGAACAGCAGGAGCAAAATGTCATTTGCCCTCTCAGTTCTCAACGTTTCTCCACCTTGCCGAGAACAAATTGGTCATTTGCTGCCATTGCCGAATACTAATTGTCCTCGGAAATGGCCTGTTGATGAGGCCCCGCATATAGTGACCAACTGAACGGTCAGCGTCGCACCAATCTCTCTCCACCCCACTCGTTCAGTAATTTTCACAGCTCTTCCGTTACCACTCACGAGTCTTACACAATAAGGCTCAAACTGTTCTTTCCTCCTCTTCTTCCAGAACCATTAACTATATTAGAATAATGCCTAGGTAGATAAGGACGCTCTTCATGGTCATCCAGGTAAGAGAAGTCCTCTTGGCTGGAGTCGAACAAGTGCAGGGGAGGCAGGACATTTTTCACTTTTGAAGCTGTGAAGAACTTACCCTGTGTGAGCTGTGGAGTCAATGGCTCTTAGACAGATATCAGTTAACCTTCCGAGACTTCCTTGTACCTTCTCTTTATTATTAAATAGCACGACCTAGAGTCGAGGAACCCCTATCATTGTCACCCTGCCACTTCATTGAAGCCTTATTTACATTATACATTCAGTCCATCGATCAGCGGCCTCATAGGAGCCTGGTCATCAGTATCCATTGTCATCCAACGATTAGGATATATAGGCTACTAAAGAATATCGAAATGGGCAGCACCCACTAATGCTGGGTTTTCCATTTTCTCCTTACCCACACATACGATGCCTCAAACATAAAATAATCTCATGAATAGTAAGTAACACTGCTATAATACTATTTTGTGAATCAAATGAATACACTTCCATTTGATTCTCAAAAAGTATTATTTATTTTTACTTTTTTACATAAAGAGATATATGGCAAGGTTTTTATAAATATATGAGTCACATCCTACAAACCCTCTTCTTTCTTACTGATTTTGGAGATCTAAATACTAATTGGGCTTTAATCAAAAACAGGTTACCGATCCAGATTTCTTTGACCTCTTAAAAACTTAAAGTATAAACTCTCTAGTTTCTTCTTGAATGACATTAGAAAGTCATTTGCTAACATTAATCTTTCATTTTTCTTTGCAAGTACCTGAACCAAGTGAATGTTCTGTCTGTATGCACTGATCCTGATTAAAATCACTTCTAATTTTCTCTTCTTAGTTTTATATTGGTATCATTCTGCTTAACATCATCCAATATATCTCAAAACCTCTTCTTGACGAGGGAAAAAAAGGAAACTTCATAATTGAGTTACTTGACGTTGCCAAACAGCATTTGGTACTCTTGTAAGTCATTTGAAAACTCATAATTGTCAACCCTTGACAATTACGTAATTGGACAGTAATGTGCAAGCTAAGTCTTTGGGCTTTTGGTTAATGTTTTGCTGAAAATGTGTCAGTGCTAACTAGTCTATTTCTTATTTCGTCTTTCTTTTCATTTCTTCATTAGCAGCATTAAAAATGACTATTAACCAATGCACTTGCTGAAAATTAAAAAAATGTGTGGCATAAAAGAGTGTGAAGGAAGAAGTCCAGTATCCGTGGGGTCTACGTAGTGTGTTTTCTCGAAATTGTATTATTTATAATTGTATTGTAGATGGGTTGGGTGCCACATGAGGTTTTTGTGGAATGTTTTGTATTGTTTTTTTTTTTAATTAAATATTTATTGCTGGAATTTTTATGTGTGGTTGTATATTCAAGGCGAGGCCCGACATAATTATCTTAGACGTTTGGACTTACAGTGGTGAAACAAATGGAGAATTAAAATAAATGATTCAAAATGCATGCAGGTAAATTTTCAGCTAAGAAAAGATTCTCCTAATTATGTTACATACAATAACATATCATTACCTCTTTCCATAATATGATTAACATCTTTCCGATTCAACTCCTTTATCTTGGGTTCCACCTTGACTCTCGACTTAACTGGAGCGAACATATAAAAATCAAGCGACAAGAACTTAACAGACGCCACGGACACTTATTTAGACTTATATATAGACGCTCACAGCTCACAATAGAAAACAAACTGACCATCTAAAAGACCATAATACGACCAATTTGGACCTACGGTGCAGAACTGTGGGGTGCCGCTAAGCCTTCAAATATTCAACGAATACAATCCATTCAGGCCAAAATGCTCAGAATAATTGCTAACGCTCCATATTATGTGTCCAACTCTACCCCTCTTTCCAACTCTAATATTCCTTTTGTCAAAGACCTTACCTCCACCCGCTTCAAGCTCTTCCATAGTAATCTCCAATTTCAGCCCAATCCATATGCCCAACCCCTATCGTCTGATTCCAATCCATACAATCCTCCCCGGCATCTAAAACGGAGATGGCCTCGCGACCTCCTGGGCTTTAATGCTTAAACTTATTAAAGTGGGGTCGATGGGCCCCTTCTCCTTGTACAGTGATCTTTACTTATTTATTTTATTGTTATTTTTAATTTTCTTTTATAATTCCTTTTCTATTGTATATTTCCCTATGTCACCAAATTACAAATTAAACCAATCAACCAATTAAAAACAAAAGACGTTTGGGTATTGTGCTGAACCAAATATTTAATCTGTGGTTTGCATTTGTAGTTCATTAAGTGTGAAAGTAATTATAATATATTGTGTGATTCGTCTATTTTTATGGGTGGCTTCTATTTCAGCAGTCTTCCCAGAGTAACACTCAGGTAAGAACCTCATAAGAAAGCTTATCTGTTCGTGGCATCAGAGTGACATGGAGCCGGATATCTGTAAAGGCGCCGCGGGAGTCTATAGAGACTCGGCTTCCACAGAGAATGTATATTTCATATGTTTGTAGCTTATAATGTTGCGTTAGCCGTTCGTAACTGAGTCGTTTGTATGAATTTTAGATTAGAGTCGATTCATCTGCCAGGTTTAACGGGCCTTTCTTTTAGTAAGGACTCCAATATACTGTAAATACATTTTCGTTTACCTCCTAAAAGAATATGTATCCACTTTTCGGTTACCAGGTTCGAGTCCTGGCTGGAACAGATAGATTTTTTTATCTATTCCCTCGTATTAATTGTTTAGAAGTGAAACAGGTTGTCCACAGTCTTTAAAGACATAGGTATATTTGATATCTTATCAAGGTTCTTCCGGCTTCTCTTAACTATTCTTTGTACGGTAAGACAAGGGAAAGGCGATTTCAAAAAATGTTTTTATCCAGAAGATAGATGCATTGGGAAAGTGTAGATTGCCAAAAATACTAGTGGCTAAATGAATTGATAAAATTAAAAATTAACATTACCCATGAATAGAAGGTATCCTATAGATATAGAGATCAGAATACCAATAAAAAAACTAGAGTAGATTTTAACGATTTTTTTTTCTCACCATGATGGTTGTATGCTAACCATTGTATTACCTTCTTATATAGAAGCACATTTTGAGCACCAAATTTAAATATTGTTTAAATCTATTCTTAGATGCTAATTTATCTCATAATTGATTAAGTATTGTTTGAATGTAATTGTGAACGATGCAAAAGCATAATATACTATTTTCGATTAGACAGTTACAAGATCTGTTGAGTGTCATATAAAACTTATCAGTGTCTATGACAAACTAGTCGGTATTTTTATAATTTTTTATAATGGCTTAACTCTACCCATAGATATTCCAAATGAATGAAATTTTTTAGCCGAAAAATAACTTCATAGACCTCTCTATCATTCTACTAATGGAAGGCGTTATGCTTCTAGAAAATTGTGTCAAGAATTGCGTCAGGTCCTGGGAAATATTCGAAGCAACAACTCGGAAAGCTTTCTCAAAAATTGCTCTTATTACTTTTCTTTCCAATATACAAACTACTTTGGAAAATTTGTGATTTAGTATCAATAGAAACACAATTATCATGAATATGAAATTAGGTACTGTTATTTAAAAAATTAAAAAATGTTCTGAGTTATATATTTATATATTTTCTCATCATGTGAGTCATAAACCATTAAATAATCAGAGTGTAGGTTACCCAACTGATTCATATATATATATATATATGTTCAAATGAAGTATACTAAGTTTCTTTTAAAATACAATAGTCTTAGTTAGTTGATAAAATTCAGACTACCATTAAAATTAAGATATAACTTTTCGAAATTAATTATTGCACAAATTGAATTACAGATTTTCTAATATAACAATAATTTTAATTTTTCTATATAATATCTACTTAATACATAGCTAAATTAATGCAAATGTACTCAATTAGGTGTAATTTAGTAGAATTTAAGTGTAAACTTTTCTAGGTGATTTAGCTCTGAAGAAATGAAAATATATTCACGAAATATTGACCTAAGCTGGAATATTATCGAGTGTGACCATGGTCCTAAATAACCT
>KZ808150.1:29762-42802 GCA_000696205.2 Oncopeltus fasciatus | reverse complement strand
AAAAAAAAAAAAAAAAAAAAAAAAAAAAAAAAAAAAAAAAAAAAAAAAAAAAAAAAAAAAAAAAAAAAAAAAAAAAAAAAAAAAAAAAGAGAGAGAGAGAGAGAGAGAGAGAGCAACGTCTTTCCTCTTGTAATCACAGATCCTCTGCAAAGTCATTGCATAGTAATTTTCCAAAGAAGAATTTCGCATAACGGCATATGCAGCGGGACACAGATGGTTTGTGCGGGCCATCTCGTCCATCCCACATCTGACCTTTCGACTGGAGCTAAATCCACAAATAGGGAATCTGATTAGTTTGCTCTGCTTTCGGGTGAGGGGATATTGCTTATTACGGGCCGAGCGGGGGTCTGATCCCAGGGATGTCCTGGCAGGTATGTTGGCACAATGTCCATTATTGCAGTCCAGGACATACCTGGCGAAATAAGCCACATTTGCCTCAGCAGTGAACAAAGTGCCCGACGGGAAAAGGAAGCTTTCCTCCGCACAGCAACAGACTAAGGAACTTACGTTTTCCATTACAGGCCAAATAATGAATCAGGCCAGATTAAAAAGAAAAATTAAATAATACTTTTCGTACCTAATAAATCACACTACACAGACCCACCAACAAACAAAAACACTAATAACGTGTGCTAAATAAAATNTACATTTTTTTTATTATTAAACTTTTATTTATTTATTGCATTCTGTTAAATAAATAAAAAATTGTAATTTGATCACTACAATGAATTTAAAAAAAAAAAATATTCAATGTCAATCACATGAGGAGAGAAGGTGATCAAAGACACCACTTTCAAATTATTTACAGATCCCTTTCGCCGGTCAACGCAAAACTGGCCTATCAGCTTCTACCGAGCCTGTTCCAGCCGCCTCTTTCAGCTTCAACTCACAGAGTTTCCCGTCACAACCAGCAACAACAGCCACAACCAGTTTTAAACCCACATCCCATGCAACACCTGCTACAGAGAGTTAACAACCCCCAGTCACAGCCATCAACAGCCAACCCACCTCACTTGGCAATCTCCTCTCCTCCTTCCGTTGACATTGTATCCTCCCTTAAAACATTCCTAAATGAATTTAGATCCCTTATTACACCTCTTATCTCTCTCCTCGAAACCTTAGTCAGAGCATTTTTTCACTCATAGCCTTCGATAGGGTTTGGCATAGGGGCTTGCTCTTTAAACTCAAGTCTATCCTTCCACAACCTTACTACCTAATCATCATGTCCTATCTTTCCGATAGATACTTTTAAGTCCGCATTGGTCTGGAGTATTCTTTATACCCTTTTTACTGCCGACATCCCAACACATCCTGACACACTCCTCGCGTCCTATGCAGATGACACAGCCATACTCTCCTGCAACCCGGATCCTTACACTGCCTCAAATAACTTTCAATCCCACCTTAACTCCATTTTCCAGTGGTCAAAACGCTGGCGAATACTCCTAAATGAGAATAAATCAGTCAATGTCACCTTCACACTTCGCAGAGGTCAATGTCCGCCAGTTCTCCTTAATAACGTTCCTCTTCCCTCCTTTCTAACAGTCCGCTCTCTAGAGTTTTAACTAGACAGTAACTAACCTGGAAGACTCACTTACAGACAAAGATACAAGAACTAAACAGCTTTGGACAGCTCTACAGATTAACAGGTCCATAACCAAAGGTCCAGATTAACAATAGAAAACAAAATAACTCTTTACAAAACATTAATTAGACCTATCTGGACATATAGTATTGAATTGTGGGGCACAGCGAAGCGATCAAACATTAGATATATCCAGGGATTCCAGTCCAAAGTCCTTCGCACAATCCTCAACACTCCTCCCTACGTATCCAATAAAACATCCATTCTAAGGTCATTGCAGGTGCAAGTACCTTTTGTTTCCGAGCTCATCCCCTCCAGGTTTGATTAAGTTCCACACAAACCACCAAGGACATCCAAATCCTCTAGTGCTCTCCCTGGCATTCCACGTTAAACCCGACCAACCTCCCCGACCCCTCAAGGGGAGATGGCCAAGGGACCTCCTACTCCAGCCAGTTTAGTTTAAATATCAAGGGAGTGAATGCACTGGCATTTTTCTCCCCATCTCAATCCCTCCTTTACTCCCTGCCTAGTCTCCTTCTTATCCAAGGATAAGGAGAAAATGGGTGCCAGATAGTCTACCGCGGATTAACCTGGGCTCCTCTCTGAGGACGGGTTACGTCCCGGGATAGACGAGCAAGGAGAACAATGTACCCCATCAAAAATTACAGTGTATAGAAAATGTAAGATCGTATTGAACGGATGAATTGGATACGTAATAGGGAGCATTTGCAATTATTCTCAGGTTTTTGGATTGAAAGAACTGGATTCTTTGGATGTTGGAAGGCTTGGCGGCATCCCAGATTTTTACTCCGTAAGTCCAGATTGGTCGTAATAAGGTTTTGTAGAGCGTCAGTTTGTTTTCTATCATAAGATTGGATTTCTTATTCATGAGTCTGTATAGAAGTTCATATCGCCGATACTCTTCTCTTTTAATTATAGTATGTTCTCCCCATATAAGTCGTGAGTTAAGATGGAACCTAACGAACGGAATTTGAATGTGGTAAAGGAATATTGTTAAATTTCACAATTTCAGAGAAGTATTTTCCGCAGTTGGAAATTAACTTGAACGCATTTTTCCTCATTGATTATTATTCTCAATTCGCCACACCATTGTTTGATTTTTTCGAGGTAATCTTGTAGGTTTTTAGAAGCAGTTTTAGGATTGGGATGGGAGGATAGGATAGCTTTGTCGTTCGCAAATAGGGCTAATAGGGTTCTTGGATGGGAAGGTATGTCAGCAGTGTACAGGATAAATAGGATAGGTCCAAGCACACTACCTTGAGAAACTCCCGCTTCTACTTGGTAAAAATTGGAGTAATCTAATCCTTGCCGAATCCTAAATAAACGGTTGGATAAGTAAGACTTAAAGAAAAGGTAAGTGTTACTAGAAAGTATGGATTTCAGTTTAAACAGAAAACCACTGTGCCAGAATCTATCAAATGCTTGGGAAACAACCAAAAAAGCTCCTGGGCAGTACTCTTTGCGCTCAAGGGAAGAGGAAATGTAGTCTACGACGCGAAACACTTGCTGGGCATTAGAATGCTTATTTCTGAAGCCGAACTGATGATTCGGGAGAATATTGAAGGGTTCAATGGAAAGCATCATTCGTTCTAACATTATTTTTTCGAAAATCTTTGAAACTGTAGGAAGGAGACTTATAGGACTATAGGATGAGGGGTTATGTGGTGATTTTCCAGGTTTGGGAAATAGTATTAAAACAGAATATTTCCCGAGGTGAGGGAAGTGGGTAGTTCTGAATATGCAATTATAAATGTAGGTCAAGAATACAATTGCCTCTAGTAATCTTGTGGAAGATTACAGAGAATTTGGCCGGTGATTAAATCATATCCGGGTGATTTGCGCTTAGGCAGATGAGAGATTATATACTTGATCTCGGAAGGTGTTACTGCCTTGAATGGCAAGGGCATAGGTAATGGCATGTCCAGGAACACCTCAGTCTCCTCGGCATTGGACAGATCTAAGGGATCTGAATGAGGAGTAAATGTTTGCTTAAGGCGCTGGGCAAACATTTCGGCTTTGTCTTTGTCAGAAGAGGCTCAGGAACCATCTCCTCGACGCAAAGGAGTGAAAGCTTCATGGCTTAAGGATTCTGCGAGTAGCAATCCAAAGGGATTTATCTTCTGCTGAGAGGGTAGACAGATAGGCATTAAAGGCCTCATTAGGTAAAACTCCTAATTTTTGTTTTACGAGTCTAGAAAGATGGTTGAAGTCTTTGCGCTCTGAAGGGTGCTTTTGAATCTGGGAGTGGTGTTTTGGACTCAGTAGAGTATTTGGTAAATTTTGGTTTGAGATTAGCCATATACATGCATTGTTGTTCGTTTGTGCTAAACGAATGTACAGCGTCATCAAGATTTCTCAGAGAAATTCCGAAGCCAAGTGACTCTTCTATGAGTGTTCTAAACAAAGCCCAGAAAGACTGGGCCATTAATGAGGGAGGGAGGTAATTGTTTTGGAATAGGAATCAGGGATAACGTTAGGAGAACTGGGCTGTGGTCAGAGGAGAGCTCGTTTAAGTTCGAAGCGGGATAATGGAAGGTTTTCAGATTTATATAAATAAATTATTGCTTATTAATTATTTATTAAATACTTCCCTCAAGGAAAACAAAACGATTTCCAATCAACTTTGAGGAGGTTATAAGTTAAATTTCTCCATCAGCCAATACAATATACCCAAATTTTTACAATTTTGTCAAACACATTGACTTTTTTTCTCTCTTTATTCTCGTATACATTCACCTGTTTTCATGCAAAGTGATAGTTTCTGCTCAGAACATTAAAAATCTGAGTAATCATTAATGTGCATAATAAATAATTGTTATACATATATATANTAATTTATATTGGTGTATTAATTTCTATCAATGCATATATTGCAGAAGAGTATTGTTTTGTTATTTAAATTCTTAAGAATATATATATAAAGTGTGTGTGTGTAAGGGTGTGTGCGTGCATGTGTGTGTGGTATATTAATAAATAAACTACCCAAGTAAAATTATAAAAATAGTAATTTTTTAAGTGTCGAATGACTTTATTGTTCCTTCAAATGTAGGTTACTCTATTCTGTGAGGTACCTCGTAAACTGCAAGTTAGTCCATTTGCTTAGGTTAAACGTAGGGTTAAAGAATTCAAATAACTATAACTTTAGTCGCTTGCACTTATCAACCTCGCCGGATTCATTGACAATAAGAATTATACACGGACTCACACACACACACACACACTTATGTACATTAGTTTCCCCATTGCGCTCTATCAGCAATTTTTAAATAAAATAAATCAAATATTCTGTTTCCCTTGTCCAAAAAATCTGTTCAGTAGATTGCTGATACTTCCGGCTACATTTCCTAGAAAATTCCCCTTTAGAAATTTCACTCAAATTTTACATTTGATGGCACATTTTTACGACAGGATAATCATAGAAAAATCTTGTCATTGACACATATTCGTTGTTATAAATTATTATATTAAATTATATGCGCATATGTGTACAAGCATTTGCATTTAATTTTGAGTGCCCATGGGCAGAAAGGAATGTCGCAATGAATAGTTCAACAGAATACCTATAGCTCCCCTGTTAATATTAGGTAAGGATTTTTAGGAAAGAAGAAAGGGATATGAGTAGATCCTGCAGAGCGCGGTCCAGGTAGGTCAGTATTTGCCAGACGGCCGAGAGAGGGCGTGCTGAAGGGTAGGTGGCTGCCGACTCCCGCGTAGCCTCCCGCTATCGATTTACCGCGGATAAGACAGGCTGGCCAACCGCACACAACAGAAATCAGCTGTCCTATCCTAGGCCGCTATACAATAGCCCATGCCCTGAAGATATGCTGGATTTCGTCTGAAAGGATATTACATCCTTTCAAGCAAAGATAAAAAAAAAAAAAAAATCGTCCTGTAGGAGCTGTACAACCTGATTTGATATCCTTTGCATCATAATAGATGAATTTACACAAGAATAAATAACTAATTTGAACTTAAAAACCAAGCGGAGAAAATTTATGGCCATAGGGAAGGCTCTAGACCGTCCTGGACGAGAGAGGTGAGGGGCACCGTTTAACCATCCTTTTTATATTCACAAAAAATTTCCAAATGTAAAAGTCTGTCATGTAGGACATAAAGAAAGAAGGTCTGTCATGCGAAACTAAACAAATCCAATGTTTACTTAAAACTCACATCAATAATATTGATTGACCAATTAATGAGAGGGAATAGAATAAAAAAATCTATCTGTCCCAGCCAGGAAACGAACCTGGATCTCCTGCATCCGGGCCGGCGTGCTTAACCATTACACCACCAGGAGAAAGACGAGAACATCGTCTTAAACTCAAAGGAGCTGACATTGTCAAGCTATTTGTCGACTCTCGTCATTTACTTTTTTTAATTTTTCTTTATAAATATTTATTTGGTCGTGGTTTATTATCCCACGTAAATGTTAAACAATTAATGAGAGGGAATAGAATAAAAAAAATCTATCTGTCTATTGCAGTGGGAATTTAATAAGATGCCTAGCTCGTCCTGGTGGTGTAATGGTTAAGCACGCCGGCCCAGATAGCAGGAGATCCAGGTTCGTTTCCTGGCTGGGACAGATAGATTTTTTTATTCTATTCTCTCTCATTAATTGTTTAAAATTTACGTGGGATAATAAACCACAACCAAATAAATATTTATAATAGTGATTGACTAATTTCATCTGAAAAGTAGAAAATAAGTTATGTCCGCAAGGTTGACTATGTCGACCGAGAACGGAGAATTCCTACAACTTGCTTAGAACTTTATAAGACTTTAGTAAAAAACAATTTGCGGAAGATAAATGTTGAAATTAAAAAAATTGGTGTGCCAATATCCACCCAACAATACCAGCATCCAACATCCAGGGAATACAATCCTTTCAATCCAAAGTCCTAATAATAATTGCTAACGCTTCATTTTAAGTATTCAACTCTACCTTTCATCACGACTTTAATACTCTTTCCGAGATCTTATCTCCACCCGCTTCCCTCTCTACTACAGCAAGCTCCCAAATTACCCTAATCCATATGCTCAATCCCTATCTTTGGACTACAATCCTTAGAACCCTTCCCGATGACTAAAACTATGGCTTGCGACCTTTTTTAGCCGTAAATGGCGGCTAAATTGATTGAGTAAGATTTAAGGATTAGGCATATGAAGCTTGGGAATATGGACTTGGGCTTATAAAATAGACCAGTAGGGCACACTTGTTCAAATGCTTGAGTGCCGTCTAAGAATGCTACAGGACAGAATTATTTTCACTCAAGGGAAAAGGAAAATAAATTCACTATGCGAAATACCTTTGGGCAATAGAATGTTGGGAATGGAAGGCTAACTGATGACTTGGAAGAAAATTTAAGAAATTGATTATAGTCATCATTCGTTTTAGAAGAACTTTCTCAAATACCTTGGATAGTAAAGTAAGAAGGCTAATTGGTCGATAGGACAATGTGTTAGAAGCAGGTTTACTGGTTTGGGAGACAGGATTATTTCAGAAATTTTTCTGAGGAGTGGAAAATAGGTGGTTCGAAGGACACAATTGTAATGGCAAGTCAGGGAAAAAAATGCCTTTTTTTTCGGTAGATTCGAAGTATCAGCCTAGAGATTAATTCATAGCCGGGTACTCTGCTCTTACGCAGAGAACGTCAAATTATATTTGGTAAAATCATCTTACAATTTGCAACAAAATTAGTTTTCGCAAGTTAATTTACAGATAACGCATTTCAAATTAAATTCTATTTATTTATAAATTAAGGAAAAATGGAGTGGAAGACACTGCTTAAATTTCTAATTTTGTAAAGGTGACAGCGGTTAGTGTGTTTGTTTATGTAAATAAAACACTATTCATGAACGCAATACAGATCATTCTTTAAAAGAAACAAACAATGAAATTTAAAATAATAACATTTAGAAATATAATGTAGAGTTTTTTAAGTTTATAAATACTTAATATTTATGGGCACTAAGAACTAAATACTAAGTAATAAGCAAAAAATCCTTTGCACTACAACACTAATGTTCACCTCAGATTGTTGCACGATATGTTAGGAGTCATCACAGTATGATGTACAACAAGCAAAAGTATGAACAAGCCAACACAGGGATCTTATTTTCGCCTCCGATTATCACACGATAGTCAAGCGGTGAAATACTAAGCACTAATACTGAATAATATTCAGTAAGCACAGAGATTTACAAAGCAGATGTAGAGAAATTTCTTATGATAGTATTATCCACAATACTCTGGTAACACTAAGGAATTCCAATTAGAAGCAAATTACTACAAAAAAAATTAATTTGGAGGTGAATTTGTATATCTTTGAGTTTTATGAGGAGAGGATTGTCATGAATTAAATCCCTGAGAGCTAATGAATTAAAAACTATCATACCTTCTATTATCCGTCATCATTGGTTTCTGCAAACCATCTTCTGGTTTGAAAAACCAATGAAGACGGATAATAGAAGGTTTGATAGTTCTATATTCATTGGTGGTGGAAATAACCTTTTAGATTATTTACCTAACTAAAAATTAATTTGTAACCAAAAACGTTTTTATTTTATCCAATGAGTGGGACTAAATTTCAGGGCTTCACCAGGGCAAATAGAGTGATGAGTCACTCTCTCTCTTTCTCTCTCTCTCTCTCTCTCTCTCTCTCTCTCTCTCTCTCACTCTCTCTCTCTCTCTCTCTCTCACTCTCTCTCTCTCCCCCACCCTATCACCTTATTTGCCCTGATGAAGGCCTGAAATTCAGGCCGAAACGTTTGTTTTTAATTCTTCAGCTTCCAAGACTTTAATTTATGACTGTATTCTTCTCATAAAACAAGGAGGTCAACAATTTTACCAGAATTTATGTTTATTTGAAATTGTCAAAGGGAAAGATGGATAAGTCCCATCCAGTCTAGAGCAAACTTTCTTTTGCTACACAGACTCATTGTTACCTCAGACTTGTGAAATCTGCTTAGATTAGCTCCTGCACGACGGAAATTTCCCACAGATGCTAAAAATGCCTGGAAAGACACCATTATGAGTGGCAAGATATTTACAGTGCTAATGGTGCCAACATTGGATAGTTACCCAGAGAGAACACCTTGCCGGCATAGCGATAATTGTCTATGCAGTGACTCTCTGCTGAACCTGAACAAAAAAAATCTGTTTGAGGACATCTGTACAGGAAGGTGCAGAGAGCTCCTATATTTAGCTTTAGCCCTCTCCCCAAGCCCTGACGTACCTCCACTTCTACCACTTCTATAAATAACAGCTGTTACATCCGGTCTGCTTACTCCTCCCTTCAACATGACAGCACCTTAACTTTCTGCTTGTTTATTTACTCTTTTTTTTTTTCGACGGCCTTTGAGAATTAAATGAAGCAGTATTTCCACTGACGTTTGTTTAGTCACTTCATGCAAAAAGTGTTAATTTTGTTAGCCCTTCAGTAAACTCAACCAATGTTCAAGTAAACAAATCGTGTAATACTTAACTGCGATGAACAATATAAAACCCGACCCTAGGAATGATGTCACCAGATTCATTAATGAACAAATATATAGAATATGTGTGTATCTCAAATAGATAACATTTTTCATTTTTTCTTAATGAAATTCGGCATATAGCTGTTATATACAAAAAGATTATGTTCTTTTTGAACATAAAGAAAAACCTGGCCACTAGGTGAGAGTGAGTACCTGCAATACCAAGTGTGAGTTTTAATTCTTGCAATAACCATTACTGCGGGTTTAACACTTTTAAGATTTTTTATTCTATTCCCTTGCATTTATTGTATAAAATTAATGTGGGATTAAATACCACAACAAATACAATATTTATACAAATAAATAAAATGAAAAAAACAGAGTCTAGTAAATAGCTGACAATGTTAGCTCTTTCGAGCATAAGACGATATATTCGTATTTTTGGGGGGTTTAGACTCTCGACACTAGTGCGGGAAATTTAATGAATTATCTAGTTAGTCTCGGTGGTGTAAGTGAATAGCACGCCAGCCCGGCAAGCAGGAGAACAGTAGTTCGAGTCCCGGCTGGGACAGTAAGATTTTTTATTCTATTCCATTGCATTTATTGTATTAGTAGTGGAAGTTTACATATACGGTAAATTTTAATTTCACGACCTTGAAGTTGCAATTAGTATTTTTCTAAATGCAACTTGCATGTCTCTTTTAAATGTAAAATGGAATGTTGAGTTTGTCATTTAAAGGAGTTGGAATTATCTGAAATGTCAAATAGAACTAATAGATGTTTTGTTTTTTACAGTGGGCGTAATATTTAGTTTGAACCCAGATTTTTTCACGGGCAATGATATATTCCATAAGTTTAGGGGATTGAATAAGATTTAAAGTTCTAATACAAATATTCATCAACTATTCTGAGGGAATTTCTCAGCTTCAAGGCAGCTCTTAAAATGAGAATAAATATTAACTCTTATCTAAGTTCTTCTTTCATATAAAACAAAGAAAATCTACTTAGCTTAAGCAGTTCCTGCGTGACAGATTTTTTAAAATTATTAGTTGAAAACAGAATGTATTTATTATTTTGTGCAAAATTTGTAATAATGAATTATTACGCATTTCTGGCAATTTAGTCCGAAATATGTTGGGTATTAACTGAAATCTAGAGACTAGTTTCAAAATATCATAATTTCATATAAATACTGACTTATACATAAGATATAGTCCCATGAATAGGGGGAGCGAAACAAGAAACACCCGTTTTTAAATATTTTATTTTGGTTGTATTGTTTGTTGCACCACTTTTTTTTTTTTTTTATTATTATTATAATTATTTCAACCGAATCACATCAACCAAAAAATAAACCAAGCTTTGTATACGCTCCAGACAGAAATACCGCAAAAGAAAAAAACAAAAAAGACAAAATTCAGAAAATCACTTCCTTCATCCAACAAAAGTAAACCCTAGCTCACTGCAAATCCTCACTGTCCCACAAAGTACCAATATTTTTCTGAACACAAGTCTAGGTTACTGACCATCTTTAGGTCATACTGACCTTCTACCTATAATCACAATTTCGCTCCAACTTACAATTCCATGCCCTTTTAGATCCCATCCTTCGTTACTCTGTGACATTCCTCGTGCCTCACCTGCCGCATATATAAGAAAAGAAAAAAAAAATCACTTACTTTTGAGGCGCCAGGGTAGCTCATGGGATCTGTTCAGGTTTCACAATCCTGAACCTGCGGGTTTAAATCCTTTAGATAGCCCCTACCTCCATGACCCTAAGTGTTTGAAAGGAAGGCAAACGCTTATTTAAGAAATAAAAAAAAATACATAAATAATGAATGTAATTATATTAAATTACTTACAATGTTATAGGGAAGAGGGCGGTGGGGGTCCCCTATGCCGAATGTTTTGCAAAGCAAAAATCTGTGTGCTAAAAAAAAAATCAGCTGGATTAGACGTGTTATAGTAATCAGATCAAGTAAAGGTAGGTTAAAGACATCGTCCTCATTCCGAATTTCCTTGTATCGATTAATCTGATATTAACACTTCTGCTCTTTCCGAATATGCCTACCTAATCAGTCATATTCCCGCATTTCATTAATAAGGAAAAGCTAAACCTAAGAAGAATTATCTCGTAGCAAAATTACTGATGCCTTAAATATTTGAAATCAACAAATACAGGGTGAGAAAATTGTTCTCAAATGTTAATTTATTTACATAAAATGAGATTTTTTACACAATAATCAAAATATTGACAAATATCATTAAGAATAAAGTTAGAAAAAAATCAAATAAAATATCTAAAAGACAGTTGTAGAAGTCACCAATGACTCCATTAAAAAATCCGTAAGCATTTATCTGAATATAGGGGAACCTTAGGGAACAATTTTAAAGTTGTTTCTAACGAAAATAATGCTATATCAGTTATATAACCCAAAAAATAATCTTTTTGTTTGTGGATAATCAGACCTGTATTTTAGTGAGAAAAAAAGAAAGAAATAAAAACAAATGAAAAGTTATAGTGAACAAAAATTATCAATATAAATAACACACTTGGAACTCAATAAATGGGTGGAACACAACTAACAAATTATACTACGTACAACCATACATTATATGAATTTTAAAATGAAACAAGAAGGACCAACACAGTAACATATTAATTTAAGAATTACAAAACAAGTTGGTGAATTCTTATAAGTGATTAAATTGGAAACCACAGATAAATGAGATAAAGAAAAAATTAATAGAGCTACATATTTATTTAGAGAACTTAAAAGAATTGTAGACAATAAATCTTCAGTAAGTTTGTACTATGAGATTTTTGTCATAGATATATGGATTAAGCTTATGGGGTAGTTTAAAAGAAGCATAAGATATTTTCCAAATAAAAAAAAAAAGGGCTTTTAGTGTTGTATAATTTAACTGCCAGGTTATCATGTGGAGGTAGTTTAAATAAATTACATTTATAATTACTGTTTCTCTTTATTAATACAATATATTTAATACATTAAAAATAATATTTCGAATAAAGGGGGATACATACTGAATTCGACTCATCAAAAAGTAATTTATTGACCAATAAACATTGTACCTACTTTTACTTTGATAAATTTAAGTTTGATAGGATAGATTAGTAAAATACCTTTCCAAAAAAAAGACCGAGCTGAAAAACATTTTAGGTCTTTTTATGTAATAAAAAGAAAAAAAAGAAGCTAATTATAAACGAACCTAACGATTTAAAAGACTTTTGCAACATTTAACTAAAAAAAATGACATATAGCCCTCTTCAGTGTACAATGTTAGTTTTATTATGTATATGTGATAAGTGCATGATGATTGCGGTGTATATAATGATAATTTACGTTGCAAAATGAATGTTGTGTATATATCAATATGATTTTATATTCAAGTGTATATTTTATGTGTATCGGTATTATGTAAGCCAATTTTATACTTTTGATGAGAATGTAAAAATTACATGTATTACAAAATGCATCCATAATAAATATTATGTTCCACTTTATGAATGTTACTGATAGGTTATCTGGCATAATCAAATGAGATCAATAGGTTGTACATATCCTCTCCATTCTTTCACATCATTTAATGCTCTTTTTTATTTTTTACGCTAGAATGCGTAAGGGATATATTAATTTATATTGGTGTATTAATTTCTATCAATGCATATATTGCAGAAGAGTATTGTTTTGTTATTTAAATTCTTAAGATGGATTGCAATGACTTTAAGTACTACTGAGACCCGAACATAATTTCTAAAAGGAGAGTTAGTTGACCGTAGATATTATTCTAAGATGATTTTAGTTGGGGTTCGGTCAAGGTAGATCCAAAAAACACAAATTTAAAAAATGTATTTTTTTTTAAAGGATTATCTGCCAACGTTTCGGCTTACATTGTAAGCCATCTTCAGGGCTGTAGAAATACAATGTCATGAGAA